>BPLQ01015473.1:0-233001 GCA_021605075.1 Caerostris darwini
GTCCGGGAAATTCCGGCAGTCGTTTAATCTCATTACTATTAATTAACAATATTTTCACTCCACTCCTTTTAATGAATGAATTCCCAGAAAATTCAATTCAAAAAGGTCGAAATCTCTAGCAACAAGAATTCTATAATCGCATTTATGATTAGCTCATCTTTACAATTATTTCCATTTTCATCTTTATTTGGTGTGTGTTATCTTTTTTCAGAAGGCAGAAGTAAAAATATTGCATTAAATACTTTTAATATAATAATTGTTAAGAATTCAGCCCAAATTCTTTCAAATTGAACGCAGAAAGATAATTGCTCATTGATAATTTTGTTGATTTTTATAATGAAAAATTATGGGTTTGCTCTCGAGAATTTTTTTTTATCGCTCGTAATTTCAATAAAAAAATTTATTTAATACAACTAGAATCATAAAAAATTTTTCTTCCTTATTATTTAAATATGAAAATTTCCAGATGATAGCTTTATAACAGGATATAGAGGATATCTTTATAAAGAGGGTATAGAAGATATTTTTATAACAAGATATAGAAGTGATTTATAGAGATTACCATTATAACAGTATTTAGATGATATTTATAGAGGGATGTCTTTATAACTTAATTATATAGAAGATATTTATAGATGATATCTTTATATCAGGATAAAGATATTTATAGAAGGTACTTTTATAACAGAATGTAGAAGACATTTATAGAGGATATATTTATAACAGGATATAGACTGGTTTGTCGCTCTACGGTCATCTTATGCACACACACTTTAGGCTAAACAGACCGGGACCTACGGTTTAAAAATGGATTCGAACCACTACAAATATCCATGGCACCGCCGGGACTCGAACCCGAAGCCTGTTTTACCGAGCGCCAGAGCGCTAGCCACTCTGCCATTCAGGCCCAACAGGATATAGAGGATATCTTTATACAGGGATATAGAGGATATCTTTATACCAGGATTTAAAGGATATCTTTATCACGATATGGAAGTTATTTATAGAAGATATCTTTTCAACATAATATAGGTGATATTTATAGAGAATATCTTTATAAACAAAAACATATCGTAATTCTTTTGCACATTATCACCACTCCCAACTCGAAAGATAAACGTACTTTTCAATTAATTCGAAGCTATTCTATTACCATTTCTTCCAAAAAAGAACAACTAAGGAATTACAACGGAATCCAGCTACACCATCCTCAACCAGCTACACTATCCTTAACCCGCACACATCAATGATTTTCTGACAACTCTGATAAATGAATTATCTCGGACGCAGTCTTATTTGCGCCATTTTTCCCGCAATTCGCAAAGGTTCCATTTCCGCTTCTTCCTTCAAACATGAATCAAGATTATTTCGCGTTCTTTTATTTTCTTTTCTTTCCACATGAAACAAGGAACTCATAAAGGAATTCCGGCAGTCGTCTAATCTCATTACTATTAATTAACAATATTTTCACACTCCAGTCAGTTTAATGAATGAATTCCGAAGAAAATTCAATTCAAAAAGGCCGATATCTAGAGCAACGAAAATTCTATCATCGCATTTATGATTAGCTCATCATTACAATTATTTCCATTTCTCTTTATTTGGTGTGATATCTTTTTCAGAAGGTAGAAGCAAAAATATTATATTAAAAATACTTTAATAAAATAATTGTTAAGAATTAATCCCAAAATTCTTTCAATTTAAAAAGCAGAAAGGTAATTGCTCGCTGATAGTTTTGTTGTTGAGTATTATAGTGTGAAATGTAGTATTGCTGGACTTATTTCTTTTATCATTCATATTTTCAATAAAAATTTTAAAACAATTTGGAGTAGCGTAAGATATTTTTCATCCTTATTATTGAAATATATAAATCTTTGCAAAAGATATCTTCATAGCAGGATATAGAAGATGTATTTATAACAGGATATTGAAGATATTTATAGAGGATATCTTTATAACAGGATATAGAATATATTTATAGAAGATATCTTTATAACAGAATATAGAAGACATTTGTAGAGAATATATAACAGTATATGAATATATTTTAACAGGATATATTTATAACAGGATATAGAAGATATTAATAGAGGATATCTTTTTTATAGGATACAGAGATATTAATAAAGAATATCTTTATAACAGGATACAGGGGATATTTTTATAAGAGGATATAGAGAACATTTATAGAGGCTATCTTTATAACAGGATATAAAAAATATTTATAGAGGATATCTTTATAACAGGATATAGAAGACATTTATAGAGAATATATAACAGGATATGAAGATATTTTAACAGGATATAGAAGATATTTATAGAGGATATTTTTATAACAGGATATAGAAGATATTTATACAGGATATCGCTATAACAGGATATAGAAGATATTTATAGAAGATAACTTTATAAAAGAATATAGAGATATCATTATAACAAGATAGAGGATATCTTTATAAGACAAAAAAATATATCGTATTTCTTATTGCACATTGTTATCACTCCAAATTCGAAATGTAAACATCTTTTCAATTAATGCGAAGCACGTTATAAATATTTGATTATTTTTTACTGAATTTGAATTGATCTGTGAATAACTAAAAAGAGGCAAACAACTCAGTTTATACTATTGAAAAGAAAAGAAATTTCCTGTACTATTCAAAATATGTGGAAAACAAATTTAAATGAGTAAAATTGCTGAAAAACAGCTGTAATAAATAGGAAAGAAATTTCACATTAGTATTTCAATGGATGCTCTTAAGGATTTTTTGCTCAAGTCAAAAACAATTCATTCTTTTACCTTTTCTTCTAAAAGAAAAACTAATGAATTACGACGGAATCCAGATACACCCTCCTCATTATTATCCTTAACCCGCACACATCAATGATTTTCTGACATCTCTGATAAATGAATTATCTCGGACGCAATCTTATTTGCGCCATTTTTCCCGCACTTCGCAAAAGTTCCATTTCCGCTTCTTCCTTCAAAAATGAATCGACATTATTTCGCGTTCTTCTTATTCTCTTTTCTTTCCACGCGCAACAAGGAACTCGTCCGGAAATTCCGGCAGTCCTATAATCTCATTATTATTAATTAACACTATTTTCACACTCCAGTCCGTTTAATGAATGAGTTCCGAGAAAACTCAATTCAAAAAGGCCGATATCTAGAACCACAAGAATTCTATCCTGGTATTTATGATTAGCTCATCATTACAATTATTTCCATTTTTCTCTTTATTTTGTGTGTTATCTCTTTCAGTTAATTCGAAGACAGAAGCAAAAATATTATTATATTAAAATATTTTAATATAATAATTGTTAAGAATTCATCCTGAATTCTTTTCATTTCAAACGCAGAAAGATAATTGCTCACTGTTTAATTTGTGGATTATCATAATGTAAAGCGTGGGTTTACTGGAGATATTTCTTTTTATCATTCATGTTTTCAATAAAAATTTGATTTAAAATAATTTGCCGAATCGTAAGATATTTTTCATCCTTATTATTGAAATATAAAAATCTATATAGTAGATATCTTTATAACAGAATATAGAAGGTATTTATAGAGAATATCTTTATAATATAATTTAGAAATCATTTATACAAGTTATCGTTATAACAGGATACAAAAGTTATTTACAGAAGACATCTTTATAACAGGATATAGAAGTCATTTTATAGAGGATACCATTATAAACGAGTTATAGAAGACATTTATAGGATATCTTTTTATAGGATACAAGATATTTAAAAGATATTTATAGGGTATATCTTTATAACAGGATATAGAGGACATCTATCTTTATAACAGGATAAAAAAATATTTATAGAGATATCTTTATAACAGGGATATAGAAGACATTTATAGAGAATATATATAGAAGGATTTATTTTAGGATATAGAAGATATTTATGGGGATATTTTTATAACAGGATATAGAAGATATTTATACAGGATATCGCTATAACAGGATATAGAAGATATTTAAAGAAGATAACTTTATAAAGAATATAGAGATATCATTATAACAAGAGAGGATATCTTTATAAGACAAAAAAATATATCGTATTTCTTATTGCACATTGTTATCACTCCAAATTCGAAATGTAAACATCTTTTCAATTAATGCGAAGCACGTTATAAATATTTGATTATTTTTTACTGAATTTGAATTGATCTGTGAATAACTAAAAGAGGCAAACAACTCAGTTTATACTATTGAAAAGAAAAGAAATTTCCTGTACTATTCAAAATATGTGTAAACAAATTTAAATGAGTAAAATTGTTGAAAAACAGCTGTAATAAATAGGAAAGAAATTTCACATTAGTATTTCAATGGATGCTCTTAAGGATTTTTTGCTCAAGTCAAAAACAATTCATTCTTTTACCTTTTCTTCTAAAAGAAAAACTAATGAATTACGACGGAATCCAGATACACCCTCCTCATTACTATCCTTAACCCGCACACATCAATGATTTTCTGACATATCTGATAAATGAATTATCTCGGACGCAATCTTATTTGCGCCATTTTTCCCGCACTTCGCAAAAGTTCCATTTCCGCTTCTTCCTTCAAAAATGAATCGACATTATTTCGCGTTCTTCTTATTTTCTTTTCTTTCCACGCGCAACAAGGAACTCGTCCGGAAATTCCGGCAGTCCTATAATCTCATTACTATTAATTAACACTATTTTCACACTCCAGTCCGTTTAATGAATGAATTCCGAGAAAACTCAATTCAAAAAGGCCGATATCTAGAACAACAAGAATTCTATCCTGGCATTTATGATTAGCTCATCATTACAATTATTTCCATTTTTCTCTTTATTTTGTGTGTTATCTCTTTCAGTTGATTCGAAGACAAAAGCAAAAATATTATTATATTAAAATATTTTATTATAATAATTGTTAAGAATTCATCCTGAATTCTTTTCATTTCAAACGCAGAAAGATAATTGCTCACTGTTTAATTTGTGGATTATCATAATGTAAAGCGTGGGTTTACTGGAGATATTTCTTTTATCATTCATGTTTTCAATAAAAAAATTTGATTTAAAATAATTTGCCGAATCGTAAGATATTTTTCATCCTTATTATTGAAATATAAAAATCTATATAGTAGATATCTTTATAACAGAATATAGAAGGTATTTATAGAGAATATCTTTATAATATAATTTAGAAATCATTTATTCAAGTTATCGTTATAACAGGATACAAAAGTTATTTACAGAAGACATCTTTATAACAGGATATAGAAGTCATTTATAGAGGTTACCATTATAAACGAGTTATAGAAGACATTTATAGAGGTTATCAATATAATAGTATTTAGAAGATATTTATAGGGTATATCTTTATAACAGGATATAGAGGACATCTTCATAACAAGATAAAGAATATATTTATAGAGGATATCTTTATATCAGAATATAGAAATTTATAGAAGGTATATTTATAACAGAATGTAGAAGACATATAAAGAAGATATCTTTATAACAGAATATAGAAGATATTTAAAGAGAATATCTTTATAAGACAAAAACATTTCGTATTTCTTTTGCACATTGTCATCCCTCCCAACTCGAAAGGTAAACGTACTT
Source organism: Caerostris darwini (assembly GCA_021605075.1). Lineage (NCBI taxonomy): Eukaryota > Metazoa > Arthropoda > Arachnida > Araneae > Araneidae > Caerostris > Caerostris darwini. Next base: position 5,609 of record BPLQ01015473.1, read on the forward strand.
TTCAATTAATTCGAAGCTATTCTATTACCGCTTCTTCTGAAAGAAAAACTAATGAATTACAATGGAATCCAGATACACCATCCCCATTACTACCCTTAACCCGAACGCATCAATGATTTTCTGACATCTCTGATAAATGAATTATCTCCGACGCAATCTTATTTGCGCCATTTTTCCCGCACTTATCAATAGTTCCGTTTCCGCTTCTTCCTTCAAAAATGAATCGAGGTTATTTCGCGTTCTTTTCATTTTCTTTTTCTTTCCACGTGCAGCAAGGAGCTCGTCCGGGAATTCCGGCAGTCGCTTAATCTCATTACTATTAATTAACAATATTTTCACACTCCAGTTCGTTTAATGAATGAATTCCGAGAAAACTCAATTCAAAAAGGCCGATATCTCGAGCAACAAGAATTTATGATTAGCTCATCATAACAAATATTTCTATTTTCATCTTTATTTGGGGTGTTATCTCTTTCAGAAGGTTCGAAAGTAAGAAGTAAAAATATTGTTATAGTAAAATACTTTAATATAATAATTGTTAAGAATTTATCCCAAAATTCTTTCAATTTCAAACGCAGAAAGATAATTGCTAGCTGATAAATGTGTTGAAAGCGTGGGTTTACTGGAAAATTTTTCTTTCATGATTCAAAATTTCAATAAAAAAAGTTTTATTGAATTTGCAGAAATTTGCAGAATCATAAAATATTTTTCGTCCTTATTATTGAAATATAAAAATATGCTATGCATTGCTAGCTACATCTTTATAACAGGATATAGAAAATATTTATAGAAGATATATATAGAAAATATATTTATAACAGGATATAGAGATATCATTATAATAGTATATAGAAGATATTTATAGAAGATATTTTTATAACAGGATATAGGAATATCGTTATAAAAGAATATAGAAGATATCTTTATAAGACAAAAAAATATGTTTTTTTATTGCACTTCATCATCACCCCCAACTCGAAAGGTAAGCATACTTTTTCAATTAATTCATCGCATGTTATAAATATTTGATTAATTTTTTTAATAAATTTGAATGGATCTGGGAATAACTAAAAAGACGAAATAATTCACACAGAATTATATTACTTGAAAAGAAAAGCAATTAACTCTACTCTTCAAATATTGCAAAACAAATTTAAATGAGCAAAATTGTTGAAAACAACTATAGAATATATTTGGATTATTACATTCAACCGATATTAGGACATATATTAGGACAATTATTATGCTGTTCAACCTAGGAAATCAACGTATAATTAGTGAAGAAATTTAAGAATATTTCAGGTTTTTTACAGAACTTCTTTTTTTTATCGAGAACTCTCAACTTTTTCAGACACATCCTTGAGCCTTTCAACAGATATTCTCAAGGATTTGTGTACTCAAGTCAAAAAGAATCCATTCTATTACCTCTTCTTCCAAAAGAACAACTAATGAATTACAATGGAATACAGATAGGCCATCTTCATTACTATCCTCAACCCGCACACATCAATGATTTTCCGACATCTCTGATAAATGAATTATCTCTGACGCAATCTTATTTGCGCCATTTTTCTCGCACTTCGCAAAAGTTCCATTTCCGCTTCTTTCTGCAAAATGAATCGAGATTATTTCGCGTTCTTTTCATTTCCTTTCTTTCCACGTGCAACAAGGAACTCATCCGGGAATTCCGGCAGTCGTTTAATCTCAATACTATTAATTAACAATATTTTCACACGAAGATTAAAATAATAAAAATTATTGCTCTATTAAAATACTTTAATATAATAATTGTTAAGAATTTATCCAAAATTCTTTCAATTTCACACATATAATTGCTCACTGATATATTTGTCGATCATTATAAAGTAAAGCGTGGGTTTGCTAGAGAATATCATTCATATTTTCAGTAGAAAAATCTATTTAAAACAATTCGCAGAATAGTAATATATTTTCATCCTTATTATTTAAATATAAAAATCTATGCTGAGGATAAATTTATAACAGAATACAGAGTGTATTTATAGGAGATATTTTTATAATGGGATGTAGAGGATATTTATAGAGGATATCTTTGTACCTTTGTACCTCTATATCCTGTTATAAAAATATCCTCTAGAAATGTATTATATTTCTAGAGGATATTTTTATAACAGGATATAGAGATCATTTATACAGGATATCTTTACAACAGGATATTGAAAATATTTACAGAAGATATCTTTATAATAAAATATAGGAGATATTTTTATACCACGATATATAAGATATTTATAGAGGATGTCTATATAACAGGATATAAAAGATATTTATAAAGGATATCTTTATACCTGGATATAGAAGATATTTATAGAGGATATCTTTAGAACAGGATACATAACTTATATACAGACGATAGCTTTATAATCGTATTTAGGAGATATTTATAGAGGATATCTTTATAACAGGATATAGAAGTCATTTATAGAGGTTATCTTCATAATATTATTTAGAAGATATTTGTAGAGGATATTTTTATAACAGGATATAGAGGACATCTTTATAACAGAATATCGAAGATATTTATAGAGGATATCTTTATATCAGGATATAGAAATTTATAGAAAGTATCTTTATAACTGAATGTGCAAGACATTTATAGAGGATATATTTATAACAGGATGTAGAGGGTATCTTTATAACAGAATATAGACGATATTTATAGAGAATAACTTTATAAGACCAAAAAATATCATAATTCTTATTGCGCATTGCCATCACTCCCAACTTGAAATGTAAACATACTTTTCAATTAATTCATAGCTATTCTATTACCGCTTCTTCCAAACAGAAAAACTAATGAATTACAACGGAATCCAGATACACCATCCTCATTACTATCCTTAACCCGTACACATCAATGATTTTCTGACATCTCTGATAAATGAATTATCTCAGACGCAATCATATTTGCGCCATTTTCCCCCTACTTCGCAAAAGTTCCATTTCCGCTTCTTCCTTCAAAACAGAATCGAGATTATTCTTTCATTTTCCTTTTCTTTCCACGTGCAACAAGGAACTCGTCCGGGAATTCCGGCAGTCGTTTAATCTCATTACTATTAATTAACAATATTTTCCCACTCCAGTCCATTCAATGAATGAATTCCGAGAAAAGTCAATTCAAAAAGGTCGATATCTGGAGCAACAAAAATTTTATCATCGCATTTATGATTAGCTCATCATTACAGTTATTTCCATTTTTCTCTTTATTTGGTGTATCGTCACTTTCAGCTAATTCAAAAGTAGAAGCAAAAATATTATTATGTTAAAATACTTTAATATAATAATTGTTAAGAATTTATCCCAAATTCTTTCAACTTCTAAAGCAGAAAGATTATTGCTCACTGATAATTTTGATGATTGTTATAATGCAAAGGGTGGGTTTGCTACAGAATCTATTATCAATCATATTTTCAATAAAAAAATCTATTTAAAATCATTTTCAGAATCGTAATATATTTCTTATCTTTATTAATAAATATAAAAATCTATTCAGAAAATATCTTTATAACAGGATATAAAAGATATATTTATAACAAGATTTAAAAGATATATTTATAACCGGATATAGAGGATATTTATAGAGGATATCTTTATAACAATATACAGAAGATATTTATGGAGGATATCTTTATTATAGGATACAGAAGATATTTATAGAAGATATATTTATAACAGGATATAGAAGACATTTATAGAGGTAACCATTATAATGAGATAGAGAAGACTTTTATACAGGATAATTTTATAACAGGATGAGGACATCTTTATAACACGATATAGAATATATTTATAGAGGATATCTTTATATCAGGTTATAGAAATTTATAAAAGGTATCTTTATAACAGAATGTAGAAGACTTTTATAGAGGATATATTTATAGCAGGATATAGTGGATATCTTTATAACAGGATATAGAAGACATTTATAGAAGATATCTTTATAACAGGATATTTATATTATAAGACAAAAAAAACATCGTAATTGTTATTGCACATTGTCATCACTCCCAACTCGAAGGGTAAACATACTATCAATTAATTCGTAGCTACTCTATTACCACTTGTTCTAAAAGAAAAAGCTAATGAATTACAGCGGAATCCAGATACACCATTCTCATTACTATCCTCAACCCGCACACATCAATGATTTTCCCACATCTCAGATAAATGAATTATCTCAGACGCAATCTTATTTGCGCCATTTTTCCCGCACTTCGCAAAAGTTCCATTTTCGCTTCTTCCTTCAAAAATGAATCGAGATTATTTCGCGTTCTTTTTATTTTCCTTTTCCTTTCCACGTGCAGCAAGGAACTCGTCCGGGAATTCCGGCACTCGTTTAATCTCATTGCTATTAATTAACAATATTTTCCCACTCCAGTCCATTCAATGAATGAATTCCGAGAAAAGTCAATTCAAAAAGGCCGATATCTAGAGCAACAAGAATTCTATCGTCGCATTTATGATTAGCTCATCATTACTATTATTTCCATTTCTCTTTAGAATAGAAGATAGAAGCAAAAATATTATATTAAAATACTTTAATATAATAATTGTTAATAATTTATCCAGAATCCTTGCAATTTGAAATGCAGAAAGATAATTGCTGGCTGATAAATGTGTTGATTATTATAATGTAACGCGTGGGTTCGCTGGAGAATTTTTCTTTCATTTGAAAATATTTTTATTTAAAACGATTTTCAGAATAGTAAGGTATTTTTCATCCTTATTATTGAAATATAAAATTCTATGCCGAAAATATCTTTAAAACAGGATATTTTTGGGGATTTTTTTTTATAATAGGATATAGAAGATATCTTTATAGCAGGAAATAGAAAATATTTATAGAGGACATCGTTACAACAGGATATAGAAGATATTTAAACAGGATGTCCTTATAAGACAAAAAAAATATCTTGATTCTTATTTCACGTTAGCATCACCACCAAATTGACGCTATAAATATTTGATTAGTTGAATGGATCTAAGCAGAGCTGTTAATGAAACAGGACAATTCTCGAGAAGCCAAAACAGTAGAGAAAATTTGACAGGCAGAAAATACGGCCTAAAATTTCAAAAATTGTAAAAATAGTAAGTTGGTTTTTTTTTTTTTCCAGTAAGAGTTTAGGGCCGGATATGCGTGTTGGTTTGATTCAGTGTTATTTCAGGGAATAACTGAATTACTTCTTTCAATAATATAACAGACATTTAGCTGTCTGTTTATTAAAATTTGCTAATACAGCACTGTAAAACTGCAACACGTAACGCACAAAACAAAATTATATAACAAGTATTTATAAAATCACTTAAAAGCAAGTTAGTTTAAGTGCCTGCCTCGAACATTCATTCACCTTTGCACACTCCCTTTTCTCTTTCTCCCTCTCCCATTATTAGTTCTAATACGATCGTAGAGCATTGTGGAGGGTAGTGTTACTAGCGTCCGTAACATATCTTCAAGCTACACGTTCCGCCTGTGCACTGCGTAATGAGTAACAGCAATTGTCGAAGCACCCAATTTTGGGCTGCTCACAGGAACATGGTCAATACGATCCAGTCCTCGACGTAATCAGAAAAAAATATTAGAACTAAGTAAGATAATTTTGAAATCGCATTGTTGTAATTATTTGGCTTTCTACTCTTGCAATAAAAATAAATCAGCTCATCGACAATATTGTTTATTAACTCAATTAGTTTTCTAAGAGTTTCACTTTTACTCCATTTCATCGCTTTATTTTTAACCATTCAGTAAAATGAAACATATTACGTGCCATCTGATTAATATACTCAATTTATAGTTTTTGTGTTGAGATATTGTCTCATTCCAAAGAAAAACTTCTGCTCTGTGCTGATTCAAAGTAGACATGTATCTTATTAAGCTGTATTTAATTACTAATTTCTTAATTTGTATTTACAGATCTGCATTTTTGCATGATATTAACGTGAAACTTCCCAAATAAAAGAATACAAATCAAAGTTTTACAAGAAATAAAAAGTAATAATAATAATGAGTAAGACGAATACGAGAATTTAATGTCTGGAGCAATTAAAGAAATAATCTTTGTAACAGATTATATGCAACATAATAGCTACGCTTTTCATAACAAGTTTCGGATAACAAGCCACTTTATTAATAAGCTCATTTCAGCACCATTTCGTAGAAAATTAAAGTAAAAAAAAGTGCGTTTTATTTGATAAATGCAATTACAGAAATGCATTAATAAATTATGAAAAGGATCCTAGATAAATGAATGGCAATTACATTTACTGGATTGCGTTAAAAAAGTAATCATAATAACTGGCGTCTTTGATGTCTGTATTTTAAAAGCACGGCAATTTCTTTTTCAGCATAAGTTTCATCTTTTCTTTAATAGACGCATTCATATTGAAAAGATTGAGTAAGTAGCATGAATAATTATTCCGTTCCTTTCAGAGTACTATAGGTTCCTTTGAATTGGAAATTGGAAAAATGGCTTTATTTATTTCATATTTAACATTTTCTGAGGGCATGTTTCGATAAAAAAAACTTCCATAAAGTAACAATTTGGAAAACTGCAATTTTTCCGTAAATTAAGGAATGCAACAAACGTGTTTCTAATATTATCCGACATTCCGGAAGACCAAATTGTTTTCTAATTACCGTATTTCGAAGACAGCATATTAAATTCTTTTATTAAATAAATACAACGTCCTAACTGCTTCAAGGCACGGCGCAATACTATAGAATGAAAAGAAGGTTTCTTTTGAATGTTATTTCTTAAAACGTCAATACATAGAGATAAATTCTTAAGGATTTTTCTGTGGTAAGATGAAACAGGTGACTGATTTCATCAAATAATTATTGTAATATTTTTAATTGTTGTTATGTTGCAATTGGTATCATTGTAATAATTATCGTTATGTTGTAAGCCAAGGGTATACAGATAATGGCTTTCACAGTAATTAGATCTTTTATTATATACTTACATCAAATATTTTAAAGTAACAACACATGGCAAATGTTAATATAAATTATTTTTAATCTTCATAAGAATTCATTTTTAATATTATTTGATTTAACACAAGCTTCCCGAAAATATTTATTTTCTGTATTGTTTAATGTTATTCAATAACTTAATTTTGGATTTAATATTATCATATAAATATCAATATTCTAGGTTGTTTAATGTTAAAAAAAAATTTCATACTGATTTAACAAAGGCACATAGAAAATATCAACATTTGATATTGTTTAATTTTAATGAATAACTTCACTTTATCACTTTATATAGTGCCTTCGACTTTTTTCTAAAATCAGTAGTACATTCTGGTTAACGAGAAGTCATCTTGCATCAAACATATCAGAATCATTAATGGATGTTGTATTGTGTCGGTTGGGTAACTGCATAGTAACTGGGTGTGGTTGGATTGAGACACTTGAGGCACAGGTTGGAGAACACACAGCTTTATTGACACACGCACGAACACCACACACATATAATTAGAGACATACAATATTCAATACTATTCCTCTTCTAAGCCAAAAACCAGATATTCACGGACGCGCAGGATGTACAAAATATACTTCCTCTCCAGGTGAGAGTCCGTAGGCTAATTAAAAAGAGGAAAATGTATTTCCTCTCGAAATAAAAGAATGTAGACCAACTAAATGTTTGACAGCTGGAGAATATACTTAAAATCTACTTCCTCTATGGTGAGACTCTCCAAACCAACAGACCATTTCTCCTAAATACCACGTGTTGCAGGAAACATGGTGACAGCTCATTTTTAGTGCCACAAGATGGCGCCATGTAAATTATTGCAAAAAAAAAAGAACAAAACAATTTACAACAATAATTTTTAATCCATTTTCCAAGCTATTATGTTATTTCAAATAAATGCTAACAGATATTAAAAGTGAAAAAATAAATATTTGAATTATTCTTTTATTTATGACGAAGTATTTAAAACTTCAAACCTTTAATTCTGTACATATGTTATTTCTTAATAAAATTTACCAGAAGTAAACATGTTTCGCTTTCTGTAACAGGGCAACGCCGAAACATATCTGCAAGTACTATACACAATTTACCAAATTAAAAAAAAATTTCTCGCGGCATTTTTCTTAATAAATAAATCGAATTATTATTAAAAATAATTTGACTTGTTACATTTTTTAAATCTAGGAAACTTTCGTAAGCTTACAATCACCTGTCACAAACTTTGCGATTTTGTTGCACAAGTTGGCATGAAGTAATCTTAACTATCAATTACGCAAGTCAGAAGTTCTCTTGTGATCGACATACACGAACATGTGGCGGTTTTAAGAAGTTTTCGCCTCTCACAATAATGTCGCCAACAGTTTCAGACAGCCAGAAATTCTTCATTAATCATTAGCAAACAATAATTTTAAAGCGCAACTGAAGTTTTACTTCACTCACCATTTACGCCAACTTCTCCAAACCGTGAATGAATGGTATCGTATTTTTACGTTTTTAAATAGCGCCAACCAAAGAGGTTAAAGCCAAAAAAAAGTATAGTTCCGCTTTTATATACTTTCCTTCTTCAAATGACGAACTAAAATAAGCCAAAGGATTTCTGAGGATGTTAATAAGAAGCGAAAGAGAAACCGGAAAAATAGTTGAAGAAATTTCAAAATCACTTAACAGGAATTTGAAGTTTTCACTGAAGCAGTTGTAGTAAAAAAATAAAAATAAAAATTGTCTTCTTGCTAAAAATATTATCAGAGAAAAAAAATTTTTTCTTCTGTGTACATGCGTGTAATTGGCGATAACGATCCTTTTAAAGAGATATTTTTGCTTGAAAATATGCCTTTGAAAATGCTTTAAGGAGTAATGTAAAATAACGCAGGTAAAAAAAATAAAAATTCCCTTCAAGAATTCTAGGTAAAAAGACTTATTTTTTTTAAGATAAAAAGATTTTACATTAAAGGACAAATTATTCTAAAATTTAAAAAAAAAGTATATTAAATGCCTAAAAATTAGTTTAGTTTCCTTTTTAAAATCTATCACACGATTGCGCAAGTATTTTTGAGATTAATGGAAATGCTGCCTTCCATGTAAAAAAAATATACTCATTTCGCATTTATTATTTTTTGATGCTGCCATAAATTAAAAAATAAACGGGAAAGCAGATATATTTCTACGCATCTAAAATTTAAACACTCATTTTATATAATGATTTTGTTTGCCGTAAGATTGTTATTATTATTATTTTAATATTAAATAGTACAAGTATAGTACAGGCAATGCAGGTTATTATGTAAATAAATTGTATTATGTAAATAAATTAATACTCTTTTTATGTATTTTATATTTTAAAAAATTTAGTAAATAGTTATATTTATAATTGCTGTAGGTTGTAATTTTACAATATGTAGAACGTTTTCGATTAATTCCATCTTCAGTATTTTTTTTTCTTTATTATTATTTAATATTGCACAGTTTTACTATACACTAATCTAAATTTAAAATTCTGTTATTGTTTCTTTTCCCACTCGGTCGACAGCAGATTGGTAGAAAGGGGGGTAGTGTTACTCGTGTCCGTCGCATATCTTCAAGCAACATGTGGCCTCTGGATAGTGCTAAATGAATAAACGGGATTCGGATTCGGTACAGCCCACTTTGTGCTGCTCACAGGGATATGGTCAATACGACCCAGTCCTCGACGAAATTAACAAGTATTAGAATTAAGTAAGGTAATTTTGAAATCCCTTAGCTATAATCATTTTGCTTTCTACTCTTGCAACATAACTATCTCAACTCATCGACAAAATTGTTTATTAGCTCCATTAACTTTCTAGGAGTTTCACTTTTACTCCATCACATTATTTTCTTTTCATTTATTTCGTTTTTCGTTTTCAGATACCGTCTCATTCCAAAGAAAAACTTCGGCACTATGCTCATTAAAAGTAAACATGTATCTTATTAAGCTGTATTTAATTATTAATTTGTATTTAAAGATCTGAATTTTCTAAATCAATGCGTGCTATTAGCGTGAAACTCCCCAAATAAAAGCAAAGCTCAAAGAATGCCTTCAGCAATATTCTATACATTTCTGCAAACAAAATTGAATGCAAGTTCTTTGTTCAGTTAATTCAGACATTTAAAAAAATACCACAGGTTTCGAGTTAGAGTCCCGGCGGTACCATGGATATTTGTAGTGGTTCGGAATCCATTTTAAAACCGTAGGTCCCGGTCTAATACGACAGTAGAGCGTTGTGGGGGTAGTAATACTGGCGTCCGTAGCATATGTTCATTCTAAATGAGTAACAGCGTTCGAAGGTGCAGCCCACTTTGAGCTGCTCGAAGAAACATGGTGAATACGACACAGTCTTCGACGCAATTGAAAAAAAGTACTAGAACTAACTAAGGTAATTTTGAAATCATATTGCAAAATTCATAATCAGAATGCATTCTACTCTCGCAAAATAAATAACTCAGCTCATCAACAATATTGTTTATTAGCTCAATTATTTTTCTAGGAGTTTCACTTTCCACTATTTCATTTCATTATTTTCTTTTTAACCACTCAGTAAAATGAAACATATCACGCGCCATCTGATTAGTATATTCATTTATTTCGTTTATCGTGTTGAGATACCTTCTTAATCCAAAGGAAAACTTCTGAGCTGCCTGATTAAAAGTAAACATATATCTTATTCAGCTGTATTTAATTATTAATTTGTATTTACAGATCTGAATTTCCCCCTTTAAATCAGTGCATGATGTTAGCGTGAAACTTCCCAAATAAAAGCAATTACGCTACAAAGCAAAATTTTGCAAGAAGTAAAAAATAATAATTGTAATGAGTCGGAAGAATACGAGAATTTAATGTCTGGAGCAATTAAAGAAATAATCTATGTAGCAAATTATATGCAACATAATAGCTACGCTTTTCGTAACAAGTTTCGGAATACAAGCCACTTTATTAATAAGCTCGTTTCAGCATTATTTCAACAGTAAAATTAAAGTAAAAAAAAGTGCGTTTTATTTGTTAAATGTAATTACAGAAATGCATTAATAAATTATGAAAAAGATCCTAGATTGTTGAATGGCAATTGCATTTACTGGATTGCATTAAAAAAAGTAATAATTACAACTGGCGTCTCTGAAGCCTGTATTTTAAAAGCACTGCAATTTCTTTTTTAACATAAGTTTAATATTTTCTATAATAGAAGCGTTCATATTGAAAAGATTGAATAAGTAACATATATAATTATTCTATTCCTTTCAGAGTACTATAGGTTCCTTTCAAGTGAAAATTGGAAAAATGGCTTTATTTATTCCAATTTGGAAAACTGCAATCTTGCCGTAAATAAAGAAATACAACAATCGTGTTCCTAATGTAATCCGACATTCCGGAAGACCAAATTGTTTTCTAATTCCAGAGACAGCATATTGAATTCTTTTATTAAATAAATACAACGTCCTAATTGCTTCAAGGCACGGTGCAGTCTCAAAGAATGACACAAAGTTTTCTATTGAATTTTTTTTTTAATGTCAATAAATAGAGATAAATTCTTAAGATATTTCTGCTGTTTTCAGCAAATAATCATTCTAATATATTTAATTATTGTTACATTGTAAATGGTATCATTGTAATCATTATGTTTATGTTGTAAGTCAAGGGTGCACAGTCAATGGCTCTCCCAGTAAATTAGATATTTAATTAAATATTTAAAATCAAATGTTTTATTATATGCCTTAAAAATCGCAACACATGGCACAACAACATCGCAATTTTATTATGAATAATTTTTTTAATGTTAATAAATTGATTTTAAATAGTATTTCATTTAACACCAGCATCCAGAAAATAATATTTTTTGTTTATTGTTAAAGAATAACTTAATTTTAATTTAACAACATCACATAAAAAATTGTAATTTTTGCTTCATTTACGACAAGGTATCTAAAACCACAAACCTCTAATTCTATACATATATTATTTTTTAATAAAAGTTACCAAAACTAAAAATGTTTCATTTTCTGTAACAGGGCAACGGCGGGACATATCTGTAAATATTATAGATATTTTACCAAATTAAAAAAATTATTAATTTTTTTTTATTATTATTAAAAATTGGGTGACTTGTTAAAATGTCAACTCTTGAAAACTTACGTAAGCTTGCAATCACCTGCCACAAACTTTGCGATTCGGTTGCACAAGTTGGCATGGAGGAATCTTTCAACTATCAATTAAGCAAGTCAGAAGTTCTCTTGTGATCGACATACACGAAAATGTGGCGGTTTTAAGAAGTTTTCGCCTCTCGCAATGCTGTCACCAACAGTTTAAGACAGCCACAAATTCTTCATTAATCATTAGCAAACAATACTTTTAAATCGCAGCTGACGTCTTACTTCACTCACCATTTACGCCAACTTCCGAACCGTGAATGAATGGTATCGTATTTTTTGGTTCTTAAATATCGCCAGCCAAAGAAGTTATCGCCAAAAAGAAAAAAAAGTATAGTTTCGCTATTTAATACTATCCTTTCCTTAAGATCTAAAATAAGCCAAAGAATTTCTGAGGATGTTAATAAGAAGCGAAAGAGATACCAGAAAATAGTTGTAGAAATTCCAAAAGCACTTAACAGGAGTTTGAAGTTTTCACTGAAGGAGTTGTTATAAAAATAAATAAATAAAAATTGTCTTCTTGCTAAAAATATTAGCAGAGAAAGAATTTTTTTTTCTTCTGTGTATGCTCGTGTAATTGGCGATAACGATCCTTTTAAAGAGATACTTTTGCTGGAAAATATGCCTTTGAAAATGTTTTAAGGAATTTTGTATAATAACGCAGGTAAAAAATAAAAAATGTCTTTTAAGAATTTTCAATATTTTTTTTTTTTTTTTAATTTTGCATTAAAGGAAAATTATTCTAAAATTCAAAAAAAATACATTAACTGCCTAAAAATTAGTTTAGTTTTCTTTTTAAAATATATCATAGTTCTTCGTATGTATTTTTGACATAAATGAAAATGCTTTTTTGCATATGAAAAAAATATATTCGTTTTTCCCTCATTACTTTTTTATGGTGTCGAAAATAAAAAATAAACTGAAAAGCTGATATATTTTTATACATTAAAAATTTTCACTTCTTTAATGAAATGCTTTTATATGCCGTAAGATTATTATTATTTTTATTTTAATATTAAGTAGACAGGAGGGTAATGTTTCTCGCGTCCGTAACATATCTTCAAGCTACATGTTCCCCCTGGGCAGTGCTAAATGAGTAACAGCGTTTGTAGATGGAGCCCACTTTGAGCTGCTCACAGGAACATACTCAATAAGACCCAGTCCAAGACGCAATTTAAAAAAAAAGTATTAGAACTAAGTAATGTAATTTTGAAATTGTATTGCTGCAATAGTTTTGCTTTCTATTCTTGCAACATAAATATCTCAACTCATCGATAATATTGTTTATTAGCTCAATTAATTTTCTAGCAGTTTCACTTTTACGCCATTTCATTGTTTTCTTCTTAACCTCTCAGTAAAATAAAACATATCACGCGCCATCTGATTAATAAACTCGCTTATTCACTTTTTTGTGTTGAGATATCGTCTCATTCCAAAGAAAGACTTTTGCGCTGTGCTGATTGAAAGTAAACATGTATCTTATTAAGCTGTATTTAATTATTAATTTGTATTTACAGATCTGCATTATCGCAATCAGTGCATGATACCAGCGTGAAAACTTCCAAATGAAAGCAATTACGCTACAAAGTAAAGTTTTACAAGAAATAAAAAATAATAATGAATCAGACGAATACGAGAATTTAATGTCTGGAGCATTTAAAGAAATAATCTTTTGTAGCAGATTATTTGCAACATAATAGATACGCTTTTCTAACAAGTTTGGATAACAAGCCACTTTATTAATAAGCTCATTTCATCACCATTTCGTGGAAAATTAAAGTTAAAAAAAGTGCGTTTTATTTGTTAAATGCAATTACAGAAATGCATTAATAAATTATAAAAAGGATCCTTGATTGATGAAGGTAAATTACATTTATTGGATTGCATTAAAAAAAGTAATAATTACAACTGGCGTCTCTGAAGCCTGTATTTTAAAAGCACTATAAATTCTTTTTTTAGCAAAAGTTTAATATTTTCTATAATAGAAGCGTTCATATTGAAAAGATTGAATATGTAACATGAATAATTATTCCTTTCCTTTCAGAGTACTATAGGTTCTTTTCAAGTGAAAATTGGAAAAATGGTTTATTTATTCCATATTCATCGTCGTCTGAGGGCATGTTTCAATAAAAAAATCTTCCATGAAGTAACGATTTGGAAAACTGCAATCTTTCTGTAAATAAAGAAATGCAGCAAACGTGTTCCTAATATAATTGGACATTCCGGAAGACCAAATAGTTTTCTAATTACCGTATTTCGAAGACAGCATATTAAATTCTTTCTTTAAATAAATACAATGTCCTAATTGCTTCAAGGCACGGTGCAATGCTATAGAACGAAATGAAGGTTTCTTTTGAATGTTACTCCTTACAACATAAATAAATAGAGATAAATTATTAACATTTTTCTGTGGTAAGATGAAAGAGGAGACTGATTCCATGAAATAATCATTGTAATATTCGAATTATTTTTATGTTGTAAACGGTATCATTCTAACAATTATCATTATGTTATACGCCAGGAGTTCACAGATAAAGGCTCCCACAGTAATTAAATCTTTTATTAAATATTTACATCAAATGTTCTAAAATAGCAACACATAGCAAATGTTAATATAAATTATTTTATAATGTTAATAAATTCATTTTTAATATTATTTGATTGAACACTAGCTCCCAGAAAACATTTATTTTCTGTATTGTTTAATGTTAATGAATAACTTAATTTTGGAATTTATTAACATCATGAAAAATGACAATATTCTGGGTTGTCTAATGTTAATAAATAATTTCCTATTGATTTAGCAATATCACATAGAAAATATCAACATTTAGTATTGTTTAATTTTAATGAATAACTTCACTTTGATCTGTAAATGAATAATGAATTTTCGATAATACCTGAGAAGTCTTCATTTTTGAAAACGGTTGATAAACTGAACTATATGACAAAAAAAATTCAAAAATCTCCTATTTTGAAAAAATTGTAGTCTCTTAAATATATATATAATGCCTTCAACTTTTTTCTAAAACCAGTAGTAAGAAAATTGGGTACAGTCCGTTAGCGACAATTCATCGCGTCAAACATATTAGTGTCGTTAATTGATGTATTGTGCAGGTTGGGTAACTGCACAGTAACTGGGTGGGGTTGGGTTGAGATGCTTGAGGCACAGGTTGGAGAACACATAGCTTTACTTACACACGCACAAACACCACACACATATAATTAAAGACATACACTATTTAACACATATATCCTTAAATGTATTATATATTCTTGGAAGTATTCCACTTCTAAGCCGAAAACCCGAAACTCACTGACGCGCAGGATGTACAAAATATACTTCCTCTCAAGGGGAGACTCTATAGGCCAACTAAAACGCCCTAAATATATTTCCCCTCGGGATAAAAGATTGTAGACCAACTAAACGTTTGACAGCGGGAGCGCATACTTCCTCTCGGGTGAGACTCTCCAGACCAACCGACCATTTCTCCTAAACGCCACAAGGGGGCGCTCTTGCTAGTGTGTAGGAGGAAGCATAGTTACAACTTATTTTTATTGCCACCAGATGACGGTATGTAAATTATTACAAAAATTACAGCAGAATAATTTACAGTAGTAGTTTTTAATCCATTTTCCAAACTATTATGTTGTTGCAAATAACGGCTAGCCAGATTAAAACATGAGAAATAAAAATTAAATGTGCAAAATAAATGTTTGAATTATTTATTACCTTATTTAATAAGAGCTGTTTAAAATTTCACACCTCTAATTCTATACAGTTATTATTTCTTAATAAAATATACCAAATATAAAAATGTTTCCTTTTCTGTAACAGGGAAACGCCAAGACATAACTGCAAGTACTGCATATATATTTTACCAAATTAAAAAAATTTATTGTGACATTTTTCTAAATACGTAAATCGAATTATTACTAAAAATAATTTGACTTGTTAAAATTTTGAAATCTTGGAAACTTTCGTAAGCTTACAATCAACTGCCACAAACTTTGCAATTCTGTTGCACAAATTGGCATGAACAAATCCTTAACTATCAATTACTCAAGTCAGAAGTTCTCTTGTGATCGACATACACGAAAATGTGGCGGTTTTAAGAAGTTTTCGCCTCTCACAATGCTGTCACCAACACTTTCAGACAGCTAGAAATTCTTCATTAATCATTACCAAACAATACTTTTAAATCGCAACTGACGTTTTACTTCAATCGCCGTTTACGCCAACTTCGTGAACCGAGAATGAATGGTATCGTATTTTTTGACTCTTAAATATCGCCAACCAAAGAAGTTAACGCCAAAAAGAAAAAAGTATGGTTTCGCTTTTATATACTTTTCTTCTTTCCTGACGAACTAAAATAAGTCAAAGGATTTCTGAGTATGTTAATAAGAAGCGAAAGAGATACCAGAAAAATAGTTGAAGAAATTTCAAAAGCACTTAACAGGGGTTTGAAGTTTTCACTGAAGGAGTTGTTAAAAAATAAAAATAAATATTGTCTTCTTCAAAATATTAGCAGAGAAAAAAAAATTTTCTTCTGTGTATGCGCGTGTAATTGGCGATAACGATAATTTTAAAGAGATGTTTTTGCTGGAAAATATGCCTTTGAAAATGCTTTAAGGAATACTGTAAAATAACGCAGGTAAAAAATTAAAAATTCCTTTTAAGAATTCTCGGTAAATAGACTTACTTTTTTAAGATAAAAAGATTTTACGTTAAAGGAAAATTATTCTAAAATTTAAAAAAAATTGTATTAAATGTCTAAAAATTAGTTTAGTTTCCTTTTTAAAATATATCCTAGAACTGCGTAAGTATTTTTGACGTTAATGAAAATGCTCTTTTGAATATAAAATTTATATTTTTTTGATGCTGCCACAAATTAAAAAAGAAATGGGAAAGCAGATATAATTTAATGAATCAAACATTTACAATCATTTTATAAAATGCTTTTATTTACCATAAGATAATTGTTATTATTATTTTAATATTAAGTAGAAAGGGAGGTAGTGTTATTCGCGTCCGTAGCATATCTGCAAGCTACAAGTGCCCCCTGGGTAGTGCTAAATTAATAACACGTTCGTCAGTGCAGCCCACTTTGAGATGCTTACAGGGACATGGTCAATATGACAATTAAAAAAGAAGTATTAGAACTAAGTAAGGTAATTTTGAAATCGCATTGCTGTAATCGTTTTTCTTTCTACTCTTGCAACATAAATATCTCAACTCATCGACAATATTGTTTATTAGCTCAATTAGTTTTCTAGCAGTTTCACTTTTACGCCATTTCATCGTTTTCCTTTAACCATTCGATAAAATGAAACATATCACGAGCCATCTGATTTAATATACTCATTTATTTCGTTTTTCGTGTTGAGATACCGTCTCATTCAAAAGAAACACTTCTGCTCTGTGCTGATTAAAAGTAAACAGATACTATCTTATTAATCTATATTTAATTATTAATTTGTATTTACAGATCAGAATTTTCTCTCTCAATGGGTTCTATTCAAGTGGAAATTGGAAAAATGGTTTTATTTATTCCACATTCATCATCGTCTGCAGGCATGTTTCAATAGAAAAAAAAACTACCATGAAGTAACAATTTGGGAAACTGCTATCTTTCTGCAAATAAAGAAATACAGCAAACGTGTTCCTAATGTTATCAGATATTCCGGAAGACCAAATTATTTTCTAATTACCGTATTTCGAAGACAGCATATTAAATTCTTTTATTAAATAAATTCTACATCCTAATTGCTTCAAGGCGGTGCAATGCTATACAACGAAATGAAGGTTTCTTTTGAATGTTACTCCTTAAAACGCAATAAATAGAGATAAATTCTTAAGATCTTTCTGTGGTAAGATGAAAGAGGAGACTTGTTCCATCAAATAATCATTATAGTATCTTAATCAATGTTATATTGCAGATGGTGTCGTTGTAATCACTATCGTTATGTTGTAAGCCAGGCACTGACAGTAAATAAGATTTGTAATAATATTGTTTCCTTTTTCTTAATACATAAATCGTATTATTATTAAAAGTAATTAGACTTGTTAAAATTTTGAAATCTCGGAAACTTTCGTAAATTTACAATCAACTGTCACAAACTTTGTTGCACAAGTTGGCATTTATCTTTATGCCATAATCAGGGGCTGCACAAACATTACTCATTTTTCACTACCCTGGGAGAACGTGTACCTTCAAGATATTACGCTAGTAACACTACCCCTACAACTCTCTACGACCATATTAGACCGAGATCTTCAGTTTAAAGTGGATTCCGAATCGCTACAAACATTCATGGCACCACCGGTACATAAACCCGAAACCTGTTGCACCGAATGCTAGTCACTGGGTCCTCAGGTCCTTTAATAAAATTTCGTCATCATTATCATCATCAGTGGCGCAGTAGCCGCATGGTGAACCAAAGCCGTCTGGTAGATTTCTAGACAAGATGTTTTCTTTTTACGGGGTAGAATTGTCAACCCTACGCCCAACGCTATACAGACATGTTAAACCGGGACCTAAGGTTTAAAGTGGATTCCGAACCACTACAAATATCCATGGTACAGCCGGGACCCGAACCCAAAACCTCTCGCACCGAGCTCCAGAGTGCTAGTCACTCGGTCATAAAGCCCCCACCCCTTAATAAAATTTACCAAAACTAAAAATATTTAATTTTTTGTAAGAGGTCAACGCCGGGGCACAACTGCAATGTCATTTTTCTTATCTCATAAATCAAATTATTATTAAAATTTCAACTCTTGAAAATTTTCATAAGTTTGCAATGACCTGTCACAAACTTTGCGATTCTGTTGCACAAGTTGGTATAAAGGAATCTTACTATCAATTACGCAAGTCAGAAGTTCTCATGCGATCGACATACACGAAAATGTGGCGGTTTTAAAAAGTTTTCGCCTCTCACAATGCCGTCACCAACACTTTCAGACAGCCAGAAATTCTTCATTAATCATTAGCAAGCAACACTTTTAAATCGCAACTGACATTTTACTTCACTCACCATTTGCGCCAACTTCCGAACCGTGAACGAATGCTATCGTATTTTTTGGCTTTTAAATATCGCCAACCAAAGTAGTTAACGCCCAAAAAAAAAGTATGGTTTCGCTTTTACATACATTTCTTCTTTCCTGACGAACTAAAATAAGCCGAAGGATTTCTGAGGATGGTAATAAGAAGCGAAAGAGATACCAGAAAAATAGTTGAAGAAATTTCAAAAGCACTTAACAGGGGTTTGAAGTTTTCACTGAAGGAGTTTTTATAAAAAAATAAAAATAAAAATTGTCTTCAAGCTAAAAATATCAGCAGAGAAATAAAATTTTTTTCTTCTGTGTATGTGCGTGCAATTGGCGATAACGATCCTTTTAAAGAGATACTTTTGCTGGAAAATATGCCTTTGAAATGCTTTAAGGAATTTTGTACAATAACGCAGGTAAAAAATAAAAACTTCCTTTTAAGAATTCTCAGTATTTTTTTTTTTTTTTTTTTTTAATTTTACTTTAAAGGAAAATTATTCTAAAATTAAAAAAAAAGTATATTAAATGCCTAAAAATTAGTTTAGTTTTCCTTTATATCATAGTTCTTCGTAATTATTTTTGACATAAATGAAAATGCTCTCTTCCATATGAAAAAAATATATTCGTTTTTCATTCGTTATTTTTTATGCTGTCGATAATAAAAAAAAAAAACTGATATATTTTTATACATTCAAAATTTACAATTCTTTAATAAAATGCTTTTATATGCCGTAAGATTATTATTATTTTTATTTTAATATTAAGTAGACAGGAGGGTAATGTTTCTCGCGTCCGTAGCATAGCTTCAAGCTACACGTGCCCTCTGGGTAGTGCTAAATGAGTAACAGCGTTCGTTGGTGAAACCCATTTTTGGCTGATCACAGGGACATGCCCAATACGACTCAGTTTTCGATGCGATTAAAAAAAAGTACTAGAACTAAGTAAGATAATTTTGAAATCCCATTGCTGTAATCATTTTGCTTTCTACTCTTGCAATATCAAGCAACTCAGCACATCAACAATATTTTTTATTAGCTCAATTAATTTTCTAGCAGTTTCACTTTTATTCCATTTCAATGTTTTCTTTTTAACCACTGAGTAAAAGGAAACATATCAAGAGCCTTCTAATTAGTATACTCATTTATTTCGTTTTTCGTGTTCCTCATTCCAAAGAAAGACTTCTGCGCTGTGCTGATTAAAAGTAAACATGTATCTTATTAAACTATATTTAATTATTAATTTGTATTTACAGATCTGCCTTTACTCAATCAGTGCATGATATTAGCGTAAACTTCCCAAATGAAAGCAATTTACAAGAAGAAGAAAAATAATGATAAAGCGCCTGAAGAATACGAGAATTTAATGTCTGGAGCAATTAAAGAAATACTCTTTGCAGCAAATTATATGCAACATAATAGCTACGCATTTCGTAACAAGTTTCTTATAACAAGCCACTTTATTAATAAGCTCATTTCAGCAACATTTCGTAGAAAATTAAAGTAAAAAAAGTGCGTTTTATTTGTTAAATGTAATTACAGAAATGCATTAATAAATTATGAAAAGAATTCTAGATCGATGAATGGCAATTACATTTACTGGATTGCATTAAAAAATGTAATAATTACAACTGGAGTCTCTGAAGCCTGTATTTTAAAAAGACGGCAATTTCTTTTTAATCATAAGTTTAATATTTTCTATAATAGAAGCGTTCATATTGAAAAGATTGAATAAGTAACATAAATAATTATTCTATTCCTTTCAGAGTACTATAGGTTCCTTTCAAGTGGAAATTGGAAAAATGGCTTTATTTATTCCATATTCATCGTTGTCTGAAGGCATGTTTCAATAAAAAAACTTCCGTAAAGTAACAATTTGGAAAACTGCAATCTTTCCGTAAATAAAGAAATACAGCAAACGTGTTCCTAATGTAATCCGACATTCCGGAAGACCAAATTGTTTTCTAATTACCGTATTTCGAAGACGGCATATTGAATTCTTTTATTAAATAAATACAATGTCCTAATTGCTTCAAGGCACGGTGCAGTCTCAAAGAATGAAACAAAGTTTTCTATTGAATTTTTTTTTTAATGTCAATAAATAGAGATAAATTCTTAACATATTTCTGCTGTTTTCAGCAAATAATCATTGTAATATATTTAATTATTTTTACATTGTAAATGGTATCATTGTAATCATTATGTTTATGTTGTAAGTCAAGGGTGCACAGTCAATGGCTCTCCCAGTAAATTAGATATTTAATTAAATATTTAATATCAAATGTTTTAATATAGACCTTAAAAATCTCAACACATGGCACAACAACATCGCAATTTTATTATGAATTATTTTTTTAATGTTAATAAATTGTTTTTTAAGAGTATTTCATTTAACACTAGCACCCAGAAAATAATAATTTTTGTTTAATGTTAAAGTATAACATCAC
This sequence comes from Caerostris darwini, assembly GCA_021605075.1. Taxonomy (NCBI): domain Eukaryota; kingdom Metazoa; phylum Arthropoda; class Arachnida; order Araneae; family Araneidae; genus Caerostris; species Caerostris darwini. The sequence goes on from BPLQ01015473.1 coordinate 27,270, forward strand.
ATAAAAAAATTGGAATTGTTGCATTAGTTACGACAAGGTATCTAAAACCACAAACCTCTCATTCTATACATATATATATATAATTTTATACAACGCCGGGACATATTATATATATTTCGTACCGAATTAAAAAATTATTGTGGCCTTTTTCTTAATACATAAATCGAATTATTATTGAAAATAATTTGACTTGTTAAATTTTTGAAATCTTGGAAACTTCCATAAGCTTACAATCACCTGCCACAAACTTTTCGATTCTGTTGCACAAGTTGGTATGAATAATTTTAACTATCAAGTACGCCAATCACAAGTTAAGAAGTTTTCGTCTCTCACAATGCTGTCACCAACAGTTTCAGACAGCCAGAAATTCTTCATTAATCATTAGCAAACAATACTTTTAAATCGCAGGTGACGTTTGACTTCACTCTCCATTTACGCCAACTTCCGAACCGCGAATGAATGGTATCGCATTTTTTGGTTCTTAAATATCGCCAACCAAAGAAGTTAACGCCGAAAAGAAAAAAAAAGTATAGTTTCGCTTTTATATACTTTACTTCTTTCCTGACGAACTAAAATAAGCCAAAGGATTTCTGAGGATGTTAATAAGAAGCGAAAGAGATACCAGAAAAAGAGTTGAAGAAATTTCAAAAGCACTTAACAGGGATTTGAAGTTTCCCCTGAAGGAGTTATTAAAAAAAAAAAAAAAAAAATTGCCTTATTACTAAAAATATTAGCAGAAAAAAAAACTTTTTTTTCTGTGTATGCGCGTGTAATTGGCGATAACGATCCTTTTAAAGAGATATTTTTCCTGGAAAATAGGACTTTGAAAATGCTTCAAGGAGTACTGTAAAATAACGCAGGTAAAAAACAAAAATTCCTTTTAAGAATTCTTGGTAAATAGACTTATTTTTTTAAGATAAAAAGATTTTACGTTGAAGAAATATTATTCTAAGATTTAAAAAAAATATATTAAATGTCTGAAAATTAGTTTAGTTTCCTTTTTAAACTTTATCATAGAACTGCGTAAGTATTTTTGACATTAATAGAAACGCTCTCTTTCATATGAAAAAAATATATTCATTTCTTATTTATTTTCTTTTTGATGCTGCCGTAAATTAAAAATAAACGAGAAAGCAGATATATTTTTATACATCAAAAATCAACACTCATTTTTACAATGATTTTATTTGCCGTAACATTATTATTATGATTATTTTAATATTAAGTAGACAAGGGGTAGTGTTACTCGCGTCCGTAGCATATCTTCAAGCTACACGTGTCGCTTGGGTAGTGCTAAATGAGTAACAGCGTTCGTATGTGCAGCCGTCTATGAGCTGATCACAGGAAAATGGTCAATACGACCCAGTCTTCGACGTAATTAAAAAAGAAGTAATGGAACTACGTAAAGCAATTTTTAAATCCCATTGCTGTAATCATTTTGCTTATTGTTCTTTGCGATATAAATAACTCAGCTCATCAACATTATTGTTTATTAGCCCTATTAGTTTTCTAGGACTTTCACTTTTACGCCATTTCATTGTTTTCTTTTTAACCATTCGATAAAATGAAACATATCACGCGCCATCTGATTAATGTACTCATTTATTTTATTTTTTTGTGTTGAGATACCGTCTCATTCAAAGAAAAACTTCTGCACTGTGCTGATTAAACATGTATCTTATTAAGCTGTATTTACTTATTAATTTGTGTCAACAGATCTGCATTTTATCTCTCAATCAGTGCATGATATTAGCGTGAAACTATCCAAATAAAAGCAATTACTCAACAAAGATAAGTTTTACAAGAAGAAGTAAAAAAATAATAATAACGAGTCGAAAGAATACGAGAATTTAATCTCTGAAGCAATTAAAGAAATAATCTTTTGTAGCGAATTATATGCAATAATAGCTATGCTTTTCGTAACAAGTTTCGGATAACAAGCCACTTTATTAATAAGCTCATTTCAGCAACATTCCGTAGAAAATTAAAGTAAAAAATGTGTGTTTTATTTGATAAATGCAATTACGGAAATTAATTCATAAATTATGAAAAGGATCCTAGATTGATGAATGGCAATTACATTTACTGGATTGCATTCAAAAAAGTAATAATTTCAACTGGCGTCTCTGAAATCTGTATTTTAAAGCATGGTAGTTTCTTTTTCAGCATAAGTTTAATATTTTCTATAATAGAAGCATTCATATTGAAAAGATTGAATATGTAACATGAATAATTATTCCATTCCTTTCAGAGTACTATAGGTTCTTTTCATGTGAAATTGGAAAAATGGCTTCATTTATTTTATATTCATCGTTGTCTGAGGGCATGTTCCGATACAAAAAACTTCCATGAAGTAACAATTTGAAAAACTGTAATCTTTCCGTAAATAAATAAATACAGCAAACTTGTTCCTAATATTATCCGACATTCCGGAAGACCAAATTGTTTTCTAATTACCGTATTTCGAAGACAGCATATTAAATTCTTTCATTAAATAAATACAACGTCCTAATTGCTTCAAGGCACGGTGCAATGCTGTAGAACGAAATGAAGGCTTCTTTTGAATGTTATTCCTTAAAACGTCAATAGAGATAAATTAATAAGATTTTTCTGTGGTAAGATGAAAGAGGAGACTGATTCCATCAAGTAATTATTGTAATATTTTAATTATTGTTACGTTGTAAATAATGTCATTGTAATCATTACCTTTATGTTGTAAGCCAAGGGTGCACAGACAAAGGTTCACATGGTAAGTAAGATCTTTTAAGATATTTTATTAAATATTTAAATAAGATCTTTAAAGATCTTTTAAGCTTTAAATAAGATCTTTTATTAAATATTTAAATCAAATGTTTTAAAATATGCTTTAAAAATGTCACACGTGGAAAATGTTAATATAAATGATTTTTTAATGTTAACAAATTAATTCTTAATGTTATTTGATTTCACACTAACTCCCAGAAAATAATAATTTTCTGTATTTTTAATTTTATTGAATAATTTAAAAAATATACATAAACAATATCACATGACAACTATCAATTTGCTGAGTTGTTTAATAATTGTAAATAATTCAATAATAACATTCATTGGCGCAACAGCCCCATAGGGGGCTAAAAGCCGTCTACTTATTGGCCGATTTCGAGACAGTCGAAGTTTTCTTTTTACGAGGTAAAGTTGTCAGCCCTACTTCCAACAGTCATATTAAACCGGGACCTACAGTTTAAAGTAGATTCCGAACCGCTACAAACTCTGGCACCGCCGTAACTCGACCCCGAAACCTGTGGCACCGAGAGCCAGAGCGCTAGTCACTCGGCCATCACGACCCATAAGGACACTTAATATTGTTTAATTTTAACGAATAATTTCACTTTAATAATGAATTTTTGATAACACCTCAGTAGTTTTCATTTTTGGAAATTCTAATAAACTGAACTATATCAACAAAAGCTCAAAAATCTCCAATTTTGAGAAATGGAAGACTATTAAATATAGTTGCTGTGCCATCAACTTTTTTTCTAAAATCAGTAGTAAGAAAATTGGGTACTTTCCTATTGTCGAGAGATCATCTTGCTTCAAATATATCAATGTCGTTAATTGATGTAAAGAAATAAACTATAACATTTTGTTCGATTCGAAATAAAAAGTTTAAATCCCGGACGAATTTTTGGACGTTTAGACTCAGCGGCTTTTTGGCTCACGAAAAAGTACCAGATAAATATTTTCATTTAAAAAAATGTTTGCTTAATACAAAGGACATGTGACACTAGCTAACAGTCATTTGACACTAGCTAACACTCATGGGAAACTAGCTAACTAACATGTGAAAGTATCTAACACTCATTACATTCATTTGCATTATTTATTACTACTAAATTCCATTTTATTATTGCTATTATTTCAATTCTATCACTACTATTATTCCATTTTATAACTACTAAATCGCATTATTTTGACAATAAAAGTTTTTTTAACTCTTCCACACCCAAAGGATTCTCAGCAAATTAGTTATACAAACTTTTAAGATAAAATAAAATCGTTTTTTGATCACGACAGGTAAATATTAATTAAAGAAATTGTTGTTATATGCTCTTCTCAGAAATGTTGAACTGAAAATATTTTAACCAGTAAATTTAATCAGAAAAACACCGTGCAGTATTTGAAATTTGAATGGAAATAAACATTCATATCCATCACATCTTTTTTTTTCCTTCTAAAAATTACTTTCCAACAGTTAATTCAAGTTAATTCAAGCAAATTTATAAATTTAAAAAAGGAGTTTTAAACACCAAAGCTTATATTCTTCTCATTTTTAGAAGAGTTATGATATTGCCTCGTTATTCTTCTTTATATATAAAATTGAAATTCTGCTTGTTTGTTCTTCATACAAATTTACAATTTTTAACCTGCAGGATATGGCCTACATAAGACCACAGATAATTTTTAAACTAGGAGATTTCCCATCTTCTCCAAATTTTCGCCCCTTTATTAACTCCTTATTGATTAAATAAAAGGCTTTGGTAACATGCTTTTGCAGCTTGGGTAACCAAATTGTAACTGTATGCATGTTAAGAAAGTTTGGGTTGTGCGGTTTTGCTACGTTAAAAAAAAATGTAAGGCAAAGTTTGAAAGAGCTTACGGAAGAAATATTTAATTGCAAAACTACAGTAGAAAGGTGGTAATATTCAAAGAATATTGAATACAGAATTGTGTAACTATTCAACTAGAAACTAGAAACAGATATGGAGAAGTAGGCAATAATGAGAAAAAAGTCAGGGATCGTATCGTATGGAAGAAAACCGAGAAAACTCCCACCAGGAAGTCCCACTCACGAGCCAAGATGATAAAAATCACAAACGCCATCAATGCTCCTCGTTTTTCGAAACGGTGTCTACAACAAAGCCGTCAGCGGATTGAACCTCAACCCTAATTTTCACCAGCGGCGCACGTTTATTACGCAGCGCACGGGTGTTATTAATATAATTAAACCTATTAGAAAATATTGAACTTTTTATAACTCGAATAACTTCACCATGCCAATGAAAAATATGTTGTCAAAATAAGATTATATTTTAACACAATTTTGTTCCTTCTTTTGAAGTCATATTATTAAACAAATATACTAGAATAAAGTCGTATACATACAAGCGAAATGTTTCGTAAATATAAAATCTCATAGCAAAATTTATTCTATCATATTTTAGTCTTTATAGACATTTTGCATTCTATTATGCAACAAAATTTCGACGTCTTTCTTCTTGCAAGGACATTCGTATACACGCGAGCAAAACATCTCACGGAAAATAAATCCTCGAATTTATCGCAGCGAGGTTCGGTTCATCCATTTTGCATCCTGGCATATTTAACAAAATTCTGACATCTTTTTCACTTCAATGTTTCAGCTAACTTCTGCCCACCGAATGTTTCAGTATCTTTAGCGGTGTTTTCTGCGAGCACTGCGAGAGATGCAATAAATTTCTTTTTTGTAACCTCCGTAAAGTATTGGAGGACATGCAAATCACACCTTAAAATGCTAGTTGAAAACTCCAACACGTCACTAGTTGAGAAAGATCAAAAGGAAAACATCGCCATCCCTGTCTGTTCTCTCCCCCCTTTTTTTTTTTTTTTTTTTTTTTGCCCTTCTGCGCCATTTTTCTTTTCTTTTTCTTTTTCTTCGAGGAGGTTTGAGTCGAAGAAACCAGGAGATTTCTTTGCATACATGAATTTTTTATTTAAACTCTCAAAGAATGTTTGGACTGTGCTGTGCTGCTGCGTTAGGGAAAACAAAAATGTAGAGCAAAGTTTAAACGTGCACACGGAAGAAATATTTGATTGCAAAATTGCAGCATAAAATTGGTAATATTCGAAGAATATATTGAATTACAGAATTGTGTAACTATTCAACCAGAAACACGAAACAGATATGGAGAAGTAGGCAATAATAATAAAAAAAAAAGTGAAGGGGTCTTAAAATTTTATCAGTCAGGGGTTCACAAAAAATAAATATCTTGTGTATTCATTAAACCAATTTAACCATTATTGTATTCAACAGCTTAGGACCTTTAGATGACATTTGAAAGAAAAAAAATAAAATTACGAAGTCTACATCATAAATTATAAAGGAAAAGACATTGCTTTCAAAAACATGAAGAACCGGTCGCGATAACGTATTGAAAAACATCTTGTATCAACAGTCAAGTTGATTGATGCAAGTTTCAGTGAGATTGAAATACTTTGCAACTGGACGTTTAGGGGTAATTGTCCAGCATTTGAGTGTCATATGTGAGATCACCCCGAAATATCCACCAACTAGCCTAACTCTTCCTTCTACATGCTTATGCTTATGCCCCATGTTGGTGCTTATTTCCCCAGTTACTATCAAGTCTCTTCGGTTTTGAAAGTAGTGACTCCCCCAGTGGGTTTGAACTTAAGTGAAGCTAAGTGAAAGAATGGAGAAACAAACATCATTTTAATAAAATAAATATTTTTTAATGATTTTATTTTTTTATTTCATTTATATTTATATTTTTTTTATATTTCATTTTCCGTGTTATATATTTGTTTAAAATGTGCGTTTAGTATCATTATTATTATATTATCTATGTTTACAAGTAAAAATAAAAGTAATGTGAAAACTGAATAAAAATAAATACAATAATAATAATTAATTATGTGTCAATTTTTCACTCCAAAAATGTCTATAACGGGTATAAATCTAATAATGGGAATATATCATTTTATATGCGGCCCGCGGAGTTATGATGCATTTTCAAAGGGGCCCGCAAGTTCATTTGATGTGCCACCCCTGGTACAGGTCAACAGTTTTAGAACTAAGCAAGGTAATTTTGATATCAAATTGCTACAGTCATTTTGCTTTCTACTGTTGCAACATAAATATCTCAGCTCATCAACAAAATTGTTTATTAGCTCAATTAGTTTTCCAGAAATTTTATTTTTACGCTATTTCATTGTTTTCTTTTTAACCACTCAGTAAAATGAAGCATATCATGAGCCATTTGATTAATATACTCATTAATTTAGTTTTTCATGTTGAGATACAGTCGCATTAAAAAGAAAAACTTAAAAGCAAACATGTATCTTATTAAGCTGTATTTAATTATTAATTTGTAATTACAGATCTGCATTTTCTCAATCAGTGCATGATATTAGCGTCAAACTTCCCAAATGAAATCACTTACTCAACAAAGCGAAGTTTTACAAGAAGAAGTAAAAAATAATAATAAGGAGTCCGAAGAATACGTGAATTTCATATCTGAAGCAATTAAAGAAATAATCTTTTGTAGCAAATTATATGTATCATAATAGCTACGCTTTTCGTAACAAGTTTCGGATAACAAGTCACTTTATTAATAAGCTCATTTCAGCAACATTTCGTAGAAACTTAAAGTAAAAACAAAGTGCGCTTTATTTGTTAAATGCAATTACAGAAATGCATTAATAAATTATTAAAGGGACCCTAGATTGACGAATGGCAATTACATTTACTGGATTGCATGAAAAATTGCCTGTCTGTCTACGAAGTCTGTATTTTATAGCACTATAATTTCTTTTTTAGCATAAGTTTAATATTTTCTATAATAGATGCGTTCATATTAAAAAGACTGAATATGTGACATGAATAATTACTCTATTCCTTTCAGAGTACCATAGACATAAACAGGTTCTTTTCAAATGGAAATTGGAAAATTTATGTTATTTATTCCATATTCATCGTTGTCTGAGGGCATGTTTCAATAAAAAAAAACTTCCATGATGTAACAATTTGGAAAACTGCAATCTTTGTGCAAATAAAGAAATGCAATAATCGTGTTCCTAATATAATCCGACATTCCGGAAGAACAAGTTGTTTTCTAATTACCGTATTTCGAAGACAGCATATTAAATTCTTTTATTAAATAAATACTACGTCCTAATTGTTGCAAGGCACAGTGCGATGCTATAGAACGAAATGAAGGCTTCTTATTCCTTAAAACGTCAATAGATAGCTATAAATTCTTAAGACTTTTCTGTGGTAAGAAGAAACGGGAGACTGAATTCATCAAATAATCATTATATTATTTTATTTATTTTTAAGCGCCAATTGGTGTCACTGTAATCATTATCGTTACGTTGTAAGCCAGGGATGCACAAACAACGGCTCCCTCAGTAAATTAGATCTTTTATTAAATATTTACATCAAATGTTTCAAATTGGAACATTTGGCAAATGCTAATATAAATTATTTTATGATGTTAACAAATTCATTTTTAATATTATTTGATTGAACACTAGCTCCCAAACATTATTTTTTTCTGTATTGTTTATTGTTAATGAATAACTTAACTTTGGATTTAATAATATCATGTGAAAACTATGACAATTCTGGGTTGTTTAATGTTAATAAATAATTTCCTATTGATTTAACAATAGCACATAGAAAATATCAACATTTGATATTGTTTAATTTTAAGGAATAACTTCACTTTGGTTTCTAAATGAATACTGAATTTTTGAGTAGTAGATTTTGTTGTTGTTGTTTTAGTTGTGACTAATCCTCAATGCCCTGCAGTGCGGGACGGCCATTCATGAGTGATCTACTCATGGATAGAGGGAAAGGGGCAGCTTCTGTTGTGATGGAGCACCCGTAGGTAGAAGTCTGACTTTTGATCAGTGACGCTCTTACAGTCATATGATACCCGGACCTACGGCTTAAAGTGGATTCCGAACCACTACAAACATCCATGGCACCGCCGGGACACAAATCCGAAACCTGTGGTACCGAGCGCCAGCCACTCGACCATTCAGGCCCTTGAATAGTAGTAGCAGCATATAGTTTTCTGAGTAGTTTTCATTTTTGGAAACGGTTAATAAACTGAACTATATGAAAAAAAATTCACAAATCTCTAATTTTTTCAAAATTGGAGACTGTTAACTTTTTTCTAAAACATCTAGTGTCAACATATCAGTATCGTCAGTTGATGTTGCAGTGTGCAGATTGGGTAACTGTATTGGAACTGGATGTGGTTAGGTTGAGATAATTGAGGCACAGGTTGGGGAACACACAGCTTTATTGACACACGCACGAACACCTACACATACAGTTAGAGACATACAATATTTAACACATATGTCCTTAAATGTATTATAGATTCTTGGAAAGACTCCACTTTCACAGAAAGCGTGAAATATACTACCGCTCTGGGTTAGAGTCTATAGGCCAACTAAACGCACTAAATATATTTCCCCTCGGTATAAAAGATTGGAGTCAAACTAAACGTTTGACAGCGGGTGAGCATACTTGAGTTTTAGGGGTGAGATTCTCCAGACCATTTCTCCTAAACACCACGTGTTGGAGGAAGCATTGTTACAGCTCATTTTTATTGCCACACCATGTCAATTATTATTGCAAAAAATAGATCAGAACAATTAACAACAGTACTTTTAAACCACTTTAAAACTATTACAAATAAAGCCTAAAAGATAAAAATATGGAGAATAATTTTTTAAATTATTGCTTTATTTAAGATCAGGTATTTAATATCTCGAATCTTTAATTCTGTACAGATATTATTTCTTGATAAAAAAAAACGCTTTATTTTGGTAATAAAATTTACCAATCGCTTTTAACTTCGCTAAAAACTTCGCTTTTATATAATCGGTTTTATATTATAGCTTTTATAAGCCAAAGGATTTCTGAGCATGTTAATAAGTAACAAAAGAGATACCAGAAAAATAGTTGAGGAAATTTCAAAAGAACTTAACAGCAGTTTGAAGTTTTCATTGAAGGAGTTGTTGAAAAATAAAAAATAAAAACTGTCTTCTTGCTAAAAATATTAGCAGAGAAAAAAAATTGTTTTCTTCTGTGTATGCGCGTGTAATTGGCGATAACGATCCTTTTAAAGAGGTATTTTTGCTTGAAAATATGCCTTTGAAAATGCTTTAAGGAATGATGTAAAATAACGCAGGTAAAAAATAAAAATTCCTTTTAGAATTCTCGGTAAAAAGAGTTATTTTTTTAAGAAAAAAAGATTTTAAATTAAAGTAAAATTATTCTAAAATTTAAAAAAAAGTGTATAAAATACCTAAATATTAGTTTAGTTTCCTTTTTAAAATTTATCATAGAACTGCGTAAGTATTTTTGACATTAATAAAAACGCTCTCTTTCATACGAAAAAAATATATTCATTTCTCATTTATTTTTTTTTATGCTGCCAGAAATAAAAAGATGAATGGAAAATCAGATATAATTTTATGTATCCAAAATTTACTATTATTTTAGAAAATGCTTTTATTTGACGTAAGATTTTTGTTATTATTAGTTTAATTGTAAGTAGACAAAGGGGTAGTGTTATTCGCGTTCGTAGCATATCTTCAAGCAACATGTTTCCCCTCGGTAGTGCAAACTGAGTAACAGCGTTCGTAGGTGCAGCCCACTTTGAGCTGCTTACAAGGACCCAATCCTAGACGCAATTAAAAACAATAGTATTACAACTAAGTAAGATAATTTTGAAATAAAATGGCTGTAATCATTTTCTTTCTACTCTTGCAGCATAAGTAACTCAGCTATAATTCAGCTCATCGTCAATGTTTATTGGCTAAATTTGTTTTCTAGCAGTTTAACTTTTGCGCCATTTCACTGTTTCTTTTTAACCATTCAGTATAATGAAACATATCACGCGCCAACTGATTAATATACAAATTTATTTCGTTTTTCGCGTTGAGATACCACCTCATTCCAAAGAAAAACTTCTGCACTGTGCTGATTAAAAGCAAACATGTATCTTATTAAACTGTATTTAATTATTAATTTGTATTTACAGATCTGCATTTTTCTCTCTCAATCAGTGCATGATATTAGCGTGAAACTTCTGAAATGAAAGCAATTACGCTACAAAACAAAGTTTTAAAAGAACAAGTAAAAAATAATAATGATGAGTCAGACGAATACGAGAATTTAATGTCTGAAGCAATTAAAGAAATAATCTTTGTAACAAATTTAATGCAACATAATAGCTACGCTTTTCTTAAAAAGTTTCGGATAACAAGCCACTTTATTAATAAGCTCATTTCGTAGAAAATTAAAGTTAAAAAAAAGTGTGTTTTGTTTGTTAAATGCAATTACAGAAATGCATTAATATATTATGAAAAGGATCCCAGATTGATGAATGGCAATTACATTTACTGCATTACATTAAAAAAAGCAATAATTACAACTGGCGTCTCTGAAGCCTGCATTTTAAAGCACTGCAGTTTCTTTTTTAGCATAAGTTTAATATTTTCTATAATAGAAGCGTTCATATTGAAAAGATTGAATATGTAACATGAATAATTACTCTATTCCTTTCAGAGTACCATAGACATAAACAGGTTCTTTTGAAATGGAAATTGGAAAATTTATGTTATTTATTCCATAATCATCGTTGTCTGAGGGCATGTTTTAATAAAAAAAAACTTCCATAACGTAGCAATTTGGAAAACTGCAATCTTTCTGTAAATAAAGAAATACAGCAAACGTGTTCCTTATATTATCTGACATTCCGGGAGACCAAATTGTTTTCTAATTACCGTATTTCGAAGACAGCATATTGAATTCTTTTATTAAATAAATACAATGTCCTAATTGCTTCAAGGCACTGTGCTATAGGACGAAATGAAAGCTTCTTTTGAATGTTATTCCTTAAAATGTCTATAAAAAAATATAAATTTTTAAGATTTTTCTGTGGTAAGAGGAAAGGAGAGGCTGATTTCATTAAATAATCATTGTAATATTTTAATTATTATTAGGTTGCAAATGGTGTCATTGTAATCATTATCGTTATGTTGTAAGCCAGGGCTGCACAGACAATGGCTCCCATATTAAATATTTATATCAAATGTTTTAAAATAGCAACACATGGCAAATGTTAATAAATTCATTTTTAATATTATTTGATTGAACACTAGCTCCCAGAAAACCTTTATTCACTGTATTATTTATTGTTAATGAATAACTTACTGTTGGATTTAATAACATATAAAAAATATCAATATTCTGGGTTGTTTCAATATTAATAAATAATTTCCTATTGATTTAACAATAGCACATGGAAAATATCAACATTTGGTATTGTTTAATTTTAATGAATAACTTCACTTTGATTTGTAAATGAATAATGAATTTTTGATCATACCTCAGTAGTTTTCATTTTTGGGAATGATTAATAAACTAAATTAGATGAGAAAAAAAATTAAAACATCTCCAATTTTAAAAAAATTGCATACTATTAAATATAATTATAGGGCCTTCGGCTTTTTTCTAAAACCATTAATAACAGCATTGGGTACATTCCGAATAGCGAGAAGTCATCTTGCCTCAAACATATCAGTATCGTTAATGGACGTTGTATTGTGCATGTTGGGCAACTGTATTGTAACTGTGTGTGTGTGTGGGTTGATACATTTTAGGCACAGGTGGAAGAACTTACAGCTTTATTTACACACACACATACAATTAAAGGCATACAATATTTAACACATACGTATGTCCTTAAATGTATTATAGATTCTTGGAAAGACTCCCCTTCTAAGCAAATAACCCGAAACATCGGCCACGCTCAGTTGGCGCAAAATACACGTCCGCTCCATGTTAGAGTCTATAGGCCAACTAAAACGCACTGAATATATTTCCCCTCGGGATAAAAGATTGCAGACCAACTAAACGTTTGACAGCGGAAGCGCATACTTGAACTCTACTTCTTCTCGAATGAAACACTTAAGACTAACTGACCATTTCTCCTAAACCAGGGGTCGGCAACCTGTGGCTCGCGAGCCACATGTGGCTCTTTGGATGTGAAGCTGCGGCTCTTTGGATCCATTAGTAAATATCATTTATTTTTAAAAAAAAAAGCATTTAAAAATCGTTCTGAATCGATTAACGAGGATTAGGCACCGATTCTATCTCTCAGCCACTTGTACTAGCTTTTCACCGCACTCAAAGAAACAAAGTTCTATGATTCTGTTTCTCATTCCAATAACCAGGTCCTCAAAGATCTTCAAAATTTTGATTATGATATTTCTCTTCCCAGCAGCCGCAAACTCCCACGATACGTACTTAATATTAATAAACAATGCGCTGGCTATTAGTTTCTTCCCAGACAACCGATGGTTGCTTTCCCCCTCGGCGCCGCTTTTCAAGATCAAAGGTTATTTTCGCCTTGGTTCTGGTGGAATGAAACGATGGTTTTGGTTTCGTACTCGATTCTCTCTCTCTCTCGCACCTAGCGGGATTTTTATTTTTGTGCTTTTATTTAGCTACTCCGACTGTGCTCGAATAATCGCAAAATTTGTAATCTGCTGTTTTGGATACCTAAATAATAATTTTAAAGATCCTTTATTACAGCTTTACCGCAAGCATGGCATCTACAAAAAAAAGAGAAGAACTGAAGATAGACATCGAGAATTCTATCGGGATTGGACGGAGTCGTTCGCTTTCATATGCAACTCAGATGGCCTTCCGACTTGTCTCATTTGCCACGAAAAACTCGCACACAATAAGAAATCAAATTTAGAGAGACACTTCACTAAAAAACATACTCAGTTTGCTAGTAAATATCCAGCCGGCGAAGAACGAAAAAAAGCTGTCGACGAGCTCCAAAAACAAAAACAGCAATCAAGTTTCATGTTAAGTAACTGGGCGCAATTTACACTGAAGTGACAAAAGTCATGGGATACCTCTTAATATCGTGTCGGCGCTCCTTTCGCCCGGCGAAATGCAGCAACTCGACGTGGCATGGACTCAACAAGTCGTTGGAAGTCTTCTGCAGGAATATTGAGCCATGCTGTCTCGATAGACGTCCATAATTGTGAAAGCGTTGATGGTGCAGGATTTTGGGCACGAACAGACCTCTCGATGATGTCCCATAAATGCTCGATGGGATTCATGTCGGGCGATCTAGGTGGCCAGATCATTCGTTGAAATTGTCCAGAATGTTCTTCAAACGAATCGCGAACAGTTGTGGCCCGGTGACATGGCGCATTGTCATCCATAAAAATCCCATCGTTGTTTGGGTACATGAAGTCCATGAATGGCTGCAAGTGATCTCCAAGTAGCTGAACATAAGCATTTCCAGTCAATGTTCGGTCCAGTCGCATCAGAGGACCAAGTCCATGCCATGAAAAAACAGCCCACACCATTACGGAGCCACCACCAGCTTGAACAGTGCCTTGCTGACAGTTTGGGTCCATGGCTTCGTGGGGTCTGCGCCACACTCGAACCCTACCATCAGCTCTTACCAACTGAAATCGTGACTCATCGGACCAGGCCACGGTTTTCCATTCATCTAGGGACCAACCGATATGCTCACGTGCCCACGAGAGTCGCTGCAAGAGATGTCGTTCTGTCTGTAAAGGCACTCGAGTCGGTCTTCTGCTGGAATAGCCCAAGAAAGCCAAATTTCTCCGCACAGTTCTAACAGACAAGTCCCTTGTACGTCCCACATTGATTTCTGTGGTTATTTGACGCAGTGTTGCTTGTCTGTTAGAATTTACGACTCTTTGCAGACGTCGCCGGTCTCGGTCGTTAAGTGCAGGCGGTCGACCACTGCGCTGTCCATGGTGGGATGTTATGCCTGAAATTTCATACTCTCGGCACACTCTTGACACAGTGGATCTGGGAATGTTGAATTCCCTAACGATTTCCGAAATGGCATGACCCATGCGTCTAGCTCCAACTAACATTCCGCTTTCAAAGTCTGTTAATTCCCGACGTGCGGTCATCATCACGTCAAAACCCCTTCACATGAATAACTTGAACAGAAATGAAAGCTCTGCGAAAGCACTGCACATTTATATCAGTTCTACGCGATGCTACTGCCATCTGAAAATTTGCATATTGCTATCCCATGACTTTTGTCACTTCAGTGTACAAGTAATGTTAATCTAGCAAGCTTCGCGGTATCACTAGAAATTGCAAAAAAAGGCAAACCATTCACAGATGGTGAGTATGTCAAAGATTGCTTCATACGTGCATCTGAAGAACTGTTTCGTGATTTCAAAAACCAACCAGAAATCTTGAAAAAAATCAAAGATTTGCCATTATCCGCTAAAACAGTACAAGATAGAATAGCTAAAATGTCTTCAAATGTAACATATTTGCAGGTGGAAGATATTCAACTTTCTTCTGTCATATCACTTGCTATAGATGAGTCTTGCGACATAAAAGACACGGCACAAGTTGCCCTTTTTGTCAGGTATATGTCTTCCCAAGGTCCAAAAGAAGAACTTCTAGGATTGCTACCGCTCTCGGGACAAACTAGAGGGGAAGATATAGCGAATGCTGTGCAAAAATGCCTTGAAGACAATAAGATCGATTTAAATAAAATCGTTTCAATAGCAACTGATGGAGCCAGAAGTATGACAGGAAAAAATAAAGGGGCAATAACGATTCTTCAGAGCAAAATAAACCACGAAATTCTTACGTTTCACTGCATAATACACCAAGAAGCGCTTTGTGCCCAAACATTTCCTGCCGAAATAGTTGAGGTCATGAATTTGGTAATCAAGATTGTTAACAGCATCTTGTCAAAAGCACTCTACCATCGTCAGTTTAAAGAATTCTTAAACGAAATGGAGACTCAGTATTCCGACCTCCTACTTCACAATAAAGTGCGATGGCTTTCCAAAGGTAAGGTGTTGAAACGTTTTGCTTTGTGCTTGAATGAAATAAATACATTCCTAAATGAAAAAGGCATTAATCACCCTGAATTAGAGAACGACAAATGGTTGCAAAAATTTTACTTTATGGTGGATATCACAGCGAAATTAAATGAGCTGAATCTAAAACTGCAAGGAAAGGGAAACCCAGCCTATGTTTTGGTAGAAGAATTGGTTTGTTTTGAAGAAAAATTAATTCTTTTTGCAGAAGATATTCAGAGCGGTAAATTACTTCATTTTCAATTTCTGAAGCAATATCGTGATAAAACTAGTGCAACTGTTGACAGGAGGTACTTCAGGTCAGTTATAAAAAAAAAAATTAAAGATGAATTTGCTGACAGATTTGAGCAATTCAAAACCAACAAAACCACTCTAGCATTCATAGTAAATCCTCTCAACACAAATAGTAACGAAATCCACATTGAGCCATTTGGAATTGATACTGGATCTCTAGAAATGCAATTGATCGATTTAAAAGTAAAGCTTTGTGGAGTGGAAAATTTACGGAGTTGAAAAGCAAGTTGGAAGAGTTGGAGGTAAAGAAATGTATGTACGTAACGCAACAAAAGTGGACAACTTTAAAAGAAATGCCGCGAGTTGAGGCACTTATATTCGACGCATGGAATAGTCTTCCAGATTGCTACAGTGAGGTGAAGAAGTTGGCATTTGGAGTACTGACTATCTTTGGATCGACATATTCGTGCGAACAAGCGTTCTCTTGCATGAATATAATTAAAAGTAAAGTAAGAAGCCAACTAACAAATGAAAATTTAGAGTCGTGTTTAAAACTTAAAGCAACAAGTTATGAGCCAAATTTATCCAAACTTTCTAAAACCATGCAAAGCCAATGCTCCCATTGAATATGTTTGCTCAAATGTATGTTATTGTTTTTTTATTTTAAGTACAAATTACATTGTTTAATAAAGTTTAAATTTTCTACTTGAATAACTATGCAAAGCCATCGCTCCAATTGAATTTGTTTGTTCCATTGTTTGTTAAATTACAAGTTACAGTTAGTGTTGTAAGTAAATGTTTGTTTTAATTTTTTACTTAAATAATAAGTTTTTTACTTAAATAATAAGTTATAATAAGTTATCTAATAATGAATAAATAGAATGATATAATGAATAAATAGATATTTTTTCTTATGAATAAATAGATTAGTTTTTTTTTATAAAAAAACTTTATTTATGCGAGTATTAACAGGTGGGCTAGTATTATATCGGCGCTACTGGTATTAAATCCATAAGATTTTTAGTTACCTCTAACCTTCAAAAGACACGTGTATAAATTTGACAGCTGGTGCAATATTAGTATGGGAGTTATATCATTTTTAGTGAAGCAACTTTTGTTAGTTTGAAAAAATGGATAAAAAGGAATTTCGTGGGTTAATAAATTTCTGCTTGGCCAAAAAATATAAATACTATTGAAGCCAAGGCTTGGCTCGATAAACATTATTCGGACCCTAAAGATATCAAAGGAACGTGTTGGACATAACGTGAATGAATATTTGGATATGCGAAAGCTCTGTTCAAAGTGGGTGCCGCGCAGGCTCACAATCGACCCAAAACAACAACGAATTGATGATTCTAAGCAGTGTTTTGAGCTATTCAATCGTAATAAACCCGAATTTTTTCGTCGATATGGGACAATGGATAAAACATGGCTCCATCATTTCACACCGGAATCCAATCGACAGTCAGCTTAGTGGACTGCACGTGATGAACACTAAAAATGCTATAACTCTCATATTAATAGTGAACAGCTATCAAATTTATATACGTGCCTTTTGAAGGTTTGGGCGAACTAAAAATCGTATGGATTTAATACTAGTAGCGCCATCTATGTGTCAGCCTATGAACTTTTCAGCCCACCGGTTATTTATTGTTGGCAAGAAAAAATTTTGTGGCTCTTTAAAACTTTGAAATTTTGTAAATTGTCATTTTTGGCTCTTCCGACTCAAAAGGTTGCCGACCCCTGTCCTAAACCCATAGGGGAACGCTCTTGCCAGTGTGTAGATGGAAGAATGGTTACAGCTTATTTTTATTGCCACTAGATGATGCAATGTAAATTATTACAAAAAAATAGAGCAGAACAATTTACAGTAGTAGTTTATAAGCCATTTTCCAAACTATTATGTTGTTGGAAATAAAAACTAAAAGTTTAAAAATGAAAAATAAATATTAGAATTATTGCTTTATTTAGCCCGAGGTATCTAAAACCTCTAATTTTTTACTTAGATTATTTCTCAATAAAATGTAACAAAACTAAACATGTTTCATTTTCTGCAACCGCCTTTTTACTAATAATCAAATTATTAAAAATAATTTGAATTGTTAAATTTTTTAAATCTTGGAAACTTTCATAAGCTTACAATCACCTCTCACAAACTTTGCGATTCTGTTGCACAAGTTGGCATTGAGGAATCTTAACTACCAATTACGCAAGTCGGAAGTTCTCTTGTGATCGACATACACGAAAATGTGGCGGTTTTAAGAAGTTTTTGCCTATCACAATGCTGTCACCAACACTTTCAGACAGCCAGAAATTCTACATTAATCATTAGCAAACAATAATTTTAAATCTCAACTGAAGTTTTACTTCACTCACCATTTACGCCAACTTCTCCAAACCGTGAATGAATGGTATCGTATTTTTACGTTTTTAAATATCGCCAACCAAAGAAGTTAAAGCCAAAAAAAAAATTATAATTTCGCTTGTATATACTTTCCTTCTTTCCTGACGAACTAAAATAAGCCAAAGGATTTCTGAGGATGTTAATAAAAAGCGAAAGAGATACCAGAAAAATAGTTGAAGAAATTTCAAAAGTACTTAACAGGGGTTTGAAGTTTTCACTGAAGGAGTTGTTATAAAAAAATAAAAATAAAAATTGTCTCCTTGCTAAAAATATTAGCAGAGAAAATTTTTTTTTCTTCTGTGTAGTATGCGCGTGTAATTGGCGATAACGATCCTTTTAAAGAGATATTTTTGCTTGAAAATATTCCTTTGAAAATTCTTTAAGGAGTACTGTAAAATAACGCAGGTAAAAAATAAAAATTCCTTTTAAGCATTCTCGGTAAATAGACTTATTTTTTTTAAGATAAAAAGACTTTACATTAAAGGAAAATTACTTTAAAATTTAAAAAAAGTATATTAAATGCCTAAAAAATAGTTTAGTTTCTTTTTTAAAATACATTGCAGAACTGCGTAAGTATTTTGGACATTAATGAAAATGCTCTCTTCCATAGGAAAAAAAATTCCTTTCGAATTTATTATTTGCTTTATGCTGCTAGAAATAGAAAAATAAACGAAAAAACAGATATATATTTTTATAAATCCGAAATTTACACTCATTTTAAAAAATGCTTTTATTTGCCGGAAGATTATTGTTATTATTATTTTAATATTAAGTAGACAGGAGATTAATATTACTCGCGTTCTTGGTATGTCTTCAAGCTACACGTGGGCCCAGGGCAGTGTTAAATGAATAACAGTTTTTGATGATGCAGAACACTTTGGGCTGCTCACAGAGACATGGTCAATATGACCTAGTCCACGACGCAATTAAAAATTATTAAATTAAGTAAGTTTATTTTGAAATCACAATGCTCTAATCATTTTGATTTCTACTCTTGCAACATAAATAATCAGCTTATCAGAAATATTGTTTATTAGACCAATTATTTTCAATTTTATTCCATTTCATTGTTTTCTTTTTAACCACTCAGTAAAATGAAACATATCACGCGCCATCTGATTAATATACTCATTTATTTCATTTTTCGTGTTGAGATACCGTCTCATTCCAAAGAAAAACTTCTGCACTGTGTTGATTCAAAGTAAACATTATCTTATTAAGCTGTATTTAATTATTAATTTGTATTTACAGATCTGCATTTTCTGAATCAATGCGTGATATTAGCGAGTAACGTCCCAAATAAAAGCAATTACGCTACAAAGCAAAGTCTTACAAGAAGTAAAAAATACGAAGAATAATGAGTCAAACGAATACGAGAATTTAATGTCTGGAGCAATTAAAGAAATAATTTTTGCAGCAAATTATATGCAACATAATAGCAACACTTTTTGTAACAAGTTTCGGATAACAAGCCACTTTGTTAATAAGCTCATTTCAGCATCATTTCGTAGAAAATTAAAGTAAAAAAAAAGTGCGTTTTATTTGATAAATGCAATTACAGAAATACATTAATAAATTATGAAAAGGATTCTAGATTGATGAATGGCAATTATATATACTGGATTATTAAAAAAGTAATAATTACAACTGCCGTTTCTAAGGCCTGTATTTTAAAAGCACTGCAATTTCCTTTTTTAGCAGAAGTTTAATATTTTCTATAAGTTATAATTTTTTTACAAGAAGCGTTCATATTGAAAAGATTGAATATGTAACATGAATAATTATTCCATTCCTTTCAGAGTTCCTTTCAAGTGGAAATTGGAAAAATGAATTTATTTATTCCATATTCATCGTCGTCTGAGGGCATGTTTCAATAAAAAAAAATCTTCCATAAAGTAACAATTTAGAAAACTGCAATCTTTCTGCAAATAAAGAAATACAGCAAACGTGTTCCTAATATTATCCGACATTCCGGAAGACCAAATTGTTTTCTAATTACCGTATTTCGAAGACAGCATATTAAATTCTTTTATTAAATAAATACAACGTCCTAATTGCTGCAAGGCACGGTGCAATTTCATAGAAAGAAATGAAAGCTTCTTTTGAATGTTGCTCCTTAAATAGTCAATAAAGACAGATAAATTCTTTAGATTTTTCTGCTGTAAGATGAAAGACGAGGCTGATTCCATCAAATAATCATTGTAATATTTTAATTATTGATATGTTGTAAATGGTGTCATTGTAACCATTATCGTTATGTTGTAAACCAGGGGTGCATAGACAATGGCTCCTGCAGTAAATTATAACTTCTATGAAATATTTGCATCAAATGTTTTAATATAGCAACACATGGCAAGTGTTAATATAAATGATTTTTTAATGTTAATAAATTGATTTTTAAGATTTTTTGATTTAACACTGGCTCCCAGAAAATAATAATGATTTCTTTAATAATAAGGAATAAATTTATTTTGATTTGACAATAACACATAGAAAATATCAACATTTCTACTTCTTCTTCTTCTTCTTCTTTTTCTTCATTGGCGCAATAGGCCATAGTGGGCTAAAGGCCGTCTGCTTATTTGCAGATTTCAAGATAGGAGTAGTTTTCCTTTTTCGAGATAGAGTTGTCAGCTCTACGCCCAACAGTGACATTAAACAGGATCTACAGTTTAAAATGGATTTAAATGGACCCACTATAAACTACCACGGCACCGTCGGCACTCGAACCTGTGGCACAGAGCGGCAGAACTCTAGATAGTCCAAATACGCAGTATTTTTATTAAAAATGGAGGTATAGTTCATCAATAGTTTGATATATACCAACAATATTAGAGGTAAGTAAGGTAATTTCGAAATCAGGTAATTTCATTAAAGCTTCTTGCAGAGGATTTGACATCATACTTTTTCTTTCGTACTTTTCTCTAAAACGTTGTATCTTAGGATCTGGTTTGGCAGGTAACTTTCATACACTCCGAGCGAGGATTTCCCCCATCTCTACACAGTTTATGAATATTTCTTTAATACCTGGTATTGTTAATTAAAATTGCCATATGATGCATGTATATAGTTTGGTATAAGTCCACAGTATTTGAACAAGTGGCCTGATGACCGAATGATTAGCACTCTGGCCCTCTGTACCACGGGTTTCGGATTCGAGTTCCAGCGGTATCATGGATGTCTGTAGTGGTTCGAAATCCATTTTAAGCAGTAGGTTTCAGTCTAATAGGATCGTAGAGCGTTGTGGAGGTAGTGTTACTAGCGTTCGTAGCATATCTTCAAGCTACAAGTGCCCCAGGGTAGTGCTAAATAAATAACAGCGTTCTTCGGTGCAGCCCACTTTGAGGTGCTCACAGAGACATGGTCAATACGACCTAGTCCTGTACGCATTAAAAAAAAGCATTAGAACTAAGAAAAGTAATTTTGAAATATCGCATTTCCGCAATCATTTTGCTTTCTACTCTTGTTATATATAAATATTCTCAGCTCATCAGCAAGATTGTTTATTAGCTCAATTAGTTTTCTAACAGTTTCCCTTTTACGCCATTTAATTGTTTTCTTTTTAACCATTCAGTAAAATGAAACATATCACGTGCTATTTGATTAATGTACACATTTATTTCGTTTTTCGTGTTGAGATACCGTCTCATTCCAAAGAAAAACCTCTGCGCTGTTCTGATGACATCTTATTAATCTGTATTTAATTATTAATTTTTATTTACAGATCTGCATTTTCTTAATCAGTTTATGATATTAGCGTGAAACTTCTCAAATAAAAGAATTAATGTCCTCCCAAGAAGTTAATAATAATAATAACGTGTCAGAAGAATACGAGAATTTAATGTCTGGAGCAATTAAAGAAATAATCTTTTGCAGCAAATTATATGCAACATAATAGCTACGCTTTTCGTAATAAGTTTCGGATAACAAGCCATTTAATTGATAAGCTCATTTCAGCATCATTTCGTAGACAATTAAAGTTGAAAAAAAGTGCTTTTTACTTGTTAAATGCAATTACAGAAATGCATTAATAAATTATGAAAAGGATCCTAGATTGATGAATGGCAATTACATTTACTGGATTGCATTAAAAAAGTAATAATTATAACTGGCGTCTCTGAAGCCTGTATTTTAAAAGCATGGCAATTTCCTTTTCAACATAAGTTTAATATTTTCCATAATAGAAGCGCTCATATTGAAAAGATTGAATATGTAACATGAATAATTATTCCGTTCCTTTCAGAGTACCATAGACATAAATAGGTTCTTTTCAAGTGGAAATTGGAAAAACGGTTTCATCATCGTCTGAGGGCATGTTTCAATAAAAAAAAAATTCCATGAAGTAACAATTTGGAAAACTGCAATCTTTCTGCAAATAAAGAAATACAGCAAATCTGTTCCTAATATTATTCGACATTCCGTAAAACCAAATTGTTTTCTAATTACCGTATTTCGAAGACAGCATATTAAATTTTTTTATTAAATAAATACAACGTCCTAATTTCTTCAAGGCATGGTGCAATGGTGCTATAGAACGAAATGAAGGTTTATTTTGAATGTTATTCGTTAAAATGTCAATAAATAAAGATAAACGACATCAACGGAAAATAATCAATCGCAAAAGGCAGGAGGCAGCACATTACAGTGGAGTGTATATAAAGGATGTCCTAGGGCATCGGAAAGCTTTTCAAACGTTGGCGTAATGCAGAAACGTAGCGATTTATCCAATGTCCAAAAGGGCATTTTTATTGGTTTTATTGCCAAGGGTGGAAGCATTTCGGTAGTAGTTTTTAATCCATTTTCCAAACAATTATGTTGTAAATACAGGATAAGAGATTAAAACATGAGAAATAAATGTTTGAATTATTGCCTTATTTAATAAGAAGTGTTTAAAATTTCACACCTCTAATTCTATACAGATATTATTTTTTAATAAAATTTGCAAAAACTAAAAATGTTTCATTTTGTGTAATAATGCAACATATCTGCAAGTATTATATATATTTTAACAAATTAGAAAATTGTTGTAACATTTTTCTTAAATCGAATTATTAAAAATAATTTGTCTTGTTAAAATTTTGAAATCTTGCAAACTTTCGTAAGCTTACAATCAACTGCCACAAACTTTGCGATTCTGCTGCACAAGTTGGCATGGTTCGCTTTTATATACTTTCCTTATTTCCTTACTAAAATAAGCCAAAGGATTTCTGAGTATGTTAATAAGAAGCGAAAGAGATACCAGAAAAATAGTTGAAGAAATTTCAAAAGCACTTAACAGAGGTTTGAAGTTTTCACTGAAGGAGTTGTTCAAAAAAATAAAAATAAAAATTGTCTTCTTGCTAAAAATATTAGACGAGAAAATTAGACGAGAAAATTAGACGAGAGATTATTTACATTAAATTTATGTAATGAATTTGTTTGCCGTAAGATTATTATTATTTTAATATTAAGAAGTACAGGTATAATACAGGTAGTACAGATAACAGTATTTATGTAAATAAATTAGTACTATTTTTATATATTTTAAAATTCAATAATTTTAGTAAATAGTTACATTTATAATTGCTGTAGGTTATAAATTTACAATTTATAGAACATTTTCGATTAATTCTATCTTAAGAATTTTTTTCTTAATTGTTATATAATACTGCGCAGTTATTTATACTTATTTAATACTATACACTAATCTAAATGTAAAACTCTGTTGCTGTTTCTTTTCTCACTTGGTAGATTACAAAATCTAGACAAAGTCCAAGAACCCGTGGGGTCTCATGAAAGGAGGGGCCAGGTTCTCTTATGATGGTCTTCCACCAGTTAGTCCGACTCAAGAGGTAATAAGCTGAACATCAGACATGCCATCGAACCTGCTCGTTTTTTGAATCTGTGTCTACAAGAAAGCCGCCGACGGACTGAACCTCAGCCCTAATGCTCACCAGCGGCGCACGCGACCACTGAGCCACGAGTCGGACGTAACTAATATAATTAATCTTATTAACAAGTAATGCACCTTTTATAATTCTAATATTTTCATCATATCAATGAAAAATAAGATTATAAAAAAAATCTTTTGCAGCAAATTTTATTCCTCCTTTGACGTCATATTACGAAACAAAAATACTAAAATAAAGTCATATACAGAGAAGCGAAAGGTTTCGTGAATAAAAAATCTCATGTTAAAATTTATTCTATCATATTTTAGTCTTTATGGCCGTTTTGCATTCTATTATGCAACA
The DNA here is from genome assembly GCA_021605075.1 of Caerostris darwini. Classification (NCBI taxonomy): domain Eukaryota; kingdom Metazoa; phylum Arthropoda; class Arachnida; order Araneae; family Araneidae; genus Caerostris; species Caerostris darwini. The sequence continues at coordinate 51,831 of BPLQ01015473.1, forward strand.
GAATTTCGATGTCTTTCTTTATGCAAGGACATTCATATACACGCGAGCAAAACAGTTTATGAAAAATACATCCTCGAATTTATCGAAGCAAGGTTCGGTTCATCCATTTTGCATCCTGACATATTTAACAAAACACTGACATCTTTTTCACTTAAATGTTTCAAGCCAACTTTTGCCCACCGAATATTTCAGTATCTTTAGCGGTGTTTTCTGCGAGCACTGCGAGAGATGCAATAAATTTCTCTTTTGTAACCTTCTTAAGAGATTGGAGGGCATGCAAATCACACCTTAAAGTGCTAGTTGAAAACTCCACGTCACTAGTTGAGAAAGATCAAAAGAAAAACATCACCATCCCTGTCTGTTCCCCCTCCCCCTCATTTTTTCTTTTTTTTTTTGCGCTTCTTCGTCATTTTTTTCTTTTCTTTTTCTTGGAGGAGTTTGAGTCGAAGAAACCAGGAAATTTCTTTGCATACATGAATTTTTTATTTAAACTCCCAAAGAATGTTTGGCCTGTGCTGTGCTGCTACGTTAAGGAAAAAAAATGTAGGGCAAAGTTTGAACGGGCTTACGGAAGAAATATTTGATTGCAAAATTGCAGTAGAAAGTTAGTAATATTCGAAGTATATATTGAATTACAGAATAGTGTAACTATTCAACCAGAAACACGAAACAAATATGGAGAAATAGGCACTAGTAAGAAAAAATTCTTACATTTTATCAGTCAGGGGTTCGTAAAAAATAATTATCTTATGTCTTAATTAAACCTGTGGGTATTCTACGGCTTAGGACATTTAGATGGCATTTGAAAGAAAAAAAGTATTATGAAAAAAAAAATTTTCAAAGTCAATTCCTACTTTTTTTCACTAGATTGCAGAAAAGTCCTTTACAAATAAAGTTGAAATTTTTCTCTTACATCTGGCGCCATCTATTGGTAGATACATGCAACTTAAATCTTAAAAAAGACTAAAATTAATTAAATAAATTTAATTAATGAATTAATATTCAAAAAAACTGTATTAACATCCAGTGCCATCCACTGCAAGTTCAAAAAAAATGTATTTGAACTTGAGAGGATGAATAAAAAGTATTTTATTAACGGTTAAAAATTTGAACAGGATATATATAGGGAGAGTGTGAGCTAATAGTAGGAATTGAAAAAAAATATATCTGTTTTTGTGCTTATATTTCTACTTCAAGCAGCATAAAGAAAATACTGAATGCTAATTGAATATACTTTTTTTACATGGAAGAAAGAATTTTCATTAACGTCGAAAACACTTAAGCAGTCCTATGATATATTTTAAAAAAGAAACTAAACTAATTTTTAAACATTTAATATACCTTTTTTTTTTTTTTAATTTTAGAATAATTTTTCTTTAATGTAAAATCTTTTTATCTTAAAAAAATAAGTCTAAGTTTTTACCGAGAATTCTTAAAAGGAATTTTTATTTTTTTTTTTTTTTTAGTTTCGTTATTTTAAAACATTTCTTAAAGCTTTTTCTAAGGCATATTTTTAAGTAAAAATATCTCTTTAAAAGGAACGTTATCGTCAATTTCACGCGCATACACAGAAAAAAAAAAAAATTTCTCTGCTAATATTTTTAGCAAGAAGAAAATTTTTATTTTTATTTATTTATAACAACTACTTCTGTGAAAACTTCAAACTCCTGTTAAGTGCTTTTGAAATTTCTTCAACTATTTTTCTGGTATCTATTTCGCTTCTTATTAACATCCTCAGAAATCCTTTGGCTTATTTTAGTTCGTCAGGAAAGAAGGAATGTATATAAAAGTGGAACCATACTTTTTTTTTTCTTTTTGGTGTTAAATTCTTTCGTTGGCGATATTTAAGAGCCAAAAAATAGGATACCATTCATTCAAGGTTCGGAAGTTGGCGTAAATGGTGAGTGAAGTAAAACGTCAGTTGCGATTTAAAAGTATTGTTTGCTAATGATTAATGAAAAATTGCTGGCTGTCTGAAACTGTCGGTGACAGCATTGTGAGAGGCCAAAACTTCTTAAAACCGCGACATTTTCGTGCATGTCGATCACAAGAGAACTTCTGACTTGCGTAATTGATAGTTAAGATTTCTCCATGCCAACTTGTGCAACCAAAGTTTGTGGCAGGTAATTGCAAACTTAAGAAAGTTTTCAAGAGTTTAAATTTTAACAAGTCAAATTATTTTTAGTAATAATTCGATTTGTGTGTTAAGAAACATGTAATAATCAGATATGTGCACTGCATATATGTCCCATGTTGACCTGTTACAAAAAAAAGAAATACTTTTTGTTTTGGTAAATTTTATTAAGAAATCTGATGGCCAAGAGACTGCTACTACCCAACACCACATCACTGTGCCTTGACCAGAGTTTCTCCTTTACAGTTTGGGAATGATGCTTGTTGAGAAGAAATCTGAATGGACTTCGTGACACTCTGCGATCATATTAGACCGGGACCTACGGTTTAAAGTGGATTCCGAACCACTACAAACATCCATGGCATCACCGGGCCATGAGAACGCGAGAGAGTTAGTCACTCGGCCATCATATGCAGCTGAGCCACAAGTCGCACATTATTAATGTAATTAAACTTATTAGAAAGAAATGAACTTTTTATAACTCTAACAATTTCACCATGCCAAGGAAAAATACCTTCTAAAAATAAGTTTGTAAAAAAATCTCATCCAGCAAAATTTATTTTAACAAAATTTTGTTCCTTCAGTTCACGTCATTTTACGAAACAAAATATTAGAATAAAGCCGTATACAGACAAGCGAAATGTTTCGTAAATATAAAGTCTCGTAGCAAAATTCATTCTACCATATTTTAGTCTTTATAGCCGTTTTGCATTCTATTCTGCAACAGAATTTCGATGTCTTTGTTCATGCAAGGACATTCGTATACACGCGAGCAAAACAATTTATGAAAAATAAATCCTCGAATTTATCGTAGCGAGGTTCGGTTCATCCATTTTGCATCCTGGCATATTTAACAAAATTCTGACACCTTTTTCACTTAAATGTTTCAGCTGACTTCTGTCCACCGAATTTTTCAGTATCTTTAACGGTGTTTTCTGCGAGCACTGCGAGAGATGCAATAAATTTCTCTTGTGTAACCTCCGCAAAGGATTGGAGGACATGCAAATCACACCTTAAAGTGCTGGTTGAAAACTCCAACACGTCACTAGTTGAGAAAGATCAAAAGAAACACATAACCATCCCTGTCTGTTCCCTTCCCCCCTCTTTTTTTTTTTTTTTTTTTCTGCTTGCCCTTCTTTGCCATTTTTCTTTTTCTTGGAGGAGTTTGAGTGGAAGAAACCGGTAAATTTCTTTGCATACATGAATTTTTTATTTAAACTCCCAAGGAATGTTTGAGCCGTGCTGTGTTGCTACGTTGAGAAAAAAAATGTGGTTCAAAGTTTGAACGTGCTTACGGAAGAAATATTTGATTGCAAAACTGCAGTAGAAAGTTGGTAATATTCGAAGAATATTGAATTACAGAATTGTGTAACTATTTAACCAGAAATGCGAAACGGATATGGAGCAGTGGGCAATAATATGAAAAAAAAAGTGAGGGGTTGATTTAACTTTTATCAGTAAGGGGTTCGTAAAATATACATATCTTATGTATTCATCAATCCAATGGGTATTGAACAGCGTAGGACTTTTAGATGGCAATTGAAAGAAAAAAAATAAAATTACGATGTCTACGTCCTAAAATAATAAACGAAAGGACATTTCTGTCAGAAACAAGAAGAACCGATAGCGGCTGTGACTACGTATTGAAAACCGTCTTGTATGAACAACCAGGTTGGCTGTTTGGCTTTTCAGTGAGATTGAAATTCCTTGCAAATGGAATTTTAGGGATAACTGTCCAGCATTTGAGTATCGTTTGGGAGAACATCCGGAAAACTCCCACCAGGCAGTCCGATGAACGAAGCAAATGAGGAACATCCCAAACACCGTCGATGCTTCTTGTTTTTGAAATAGTGTCCACAACAAAGCCGGCAGAAGATTGAACCTCAGCCACTTTACCGCTGAGCCACGGGTCGGGCATTAGCAATATACTTTTTCTTATTAGAAAGTAATACATATTTTATAATTTTAACAACTTCATCATTTCAATGAAAAATACTTGTATAAAAAAAATTCATACAGCAAAATTTATTTTAACAAAATTTTTGTTTCTTCTATTGACGTCATATTACGACACAAAATACAAAATAAAGTCGTATACAGCCAAGCGAAATGTTTCGTAAGTATAAAGTCTCATGGTAAAATTTATTCTATCATATTTTAGTCTTTATAGTCATTTTGCATTCTGTTATGCAACAGAAGTTCGACGTCTTTCTTCAGGCAGGGACATTCGTATACACGCGAACAAAACATCTTATGAAAAAATAAATCCTCGAATTTATCGTAGCGAGGTTCGGTTCATCCATTTTGCATCCTGACATATTTAACAAAATTCTGACATCTTTTTCACTTCAATGTTTCTTCAGCTAACTTCTGCCCACCGAATTTTTCAGTATCTTTAGCGGTGTTTTCTGCGAGCACTGCGAGAGATGCAATAAATTTCTCTTTTGTAACCTCCGCAAAGGATTGGAGGACATGCAAATCACACCTTAAAGTTCTGGTTGAAAACTCCAACACGTCACTAGTTGAGAAAGATCAAAAGAAACACGTCACCATCCCTGTCTGTTCCATTCCCCCTTTTTTTTATTCTTTTTTTTTTTCTGCCCTTCTTCGCCTTTTTTTTTTTTTTTTCTTTTTCTTTTTCTTGGAGGAGGTTGAGTCGAAGAAACCATGAAATTTCTTTGCATACATGAATTTTTTATTTAAACTCTCAAAGAATATTTAGGCTGTGCTGCTACGTCGGGAAAAAAATGTAGGGCAAAGTTTCAATGTGCTTACGGAAGAAATATTTGATTGCAAAACTGCAGTAGAAAAGTTGGTAATATTCGAAGAATATATTGAATTACAGAATTGTGTAACTATTCAACCAGAATCACGAGACAGATATGAAAAAGTATGCAAGAATAAGAAAAAAAATGTGAGGTGTCTTAAATTTTATCAGTCAGGGGTTCACAAAAAATAAATAGCTTACGTATTCCTTAAAGCAGTGGGTATTCAACGGATTAGTACTTTCAGATGGCATTTGTAAGGAAAAAAAATAAAACTACGAGATCTACATCATAAAATAATGAATTGCTTTCAGAAACTGAGAAGAACCGGTTGCGATTGTGGCAACGTATTGAAAACCGTCTTGCATCAACAGTCATGTTGGGTGAGGGAAGTTTCAGTGAGATTGAAATGCTTTGCAACTGGAATTTTAGAGATAATTGCACAGTATTTTGTGTCGTATGTGAGATAGTCCAAAAATATCCCCCAATCTATTATTAGCCTAACTCTTCCTGCTAGAGCTGATGGTCATTCAAGTGACAGCCATCAAATCACTCCTAACAGTGGGAATTGAGATTGTCGACTGTCACGTGAGAATATGTTTGTCCTAAACTGACAACCCTGCCTGGCACACTATATTATATTACTGCTTTCAGGAGAAGTAGACTCTGATTGTGCACGAACTAGTAATCGATGTATTGACACAAATAAAGCGAATAGACCGGAATGCATCTGGAATTTATATCCTAGAATGCGGAATTTCTCTTATTTTCACATCATGTTGATGCTGAGTTGTAATTCTCTGTATCTCCAGCTAATTCATTCATTGGCCGATAAAATTTAATCGTTTGCTTGTTGAATCCAGAGATAAAGCATAGGATATTTTGTTACGATCAGATGACACTTTCTTATTGCATGTTTTCTTTTGACTTGGAGTGTACTTCGAAGGGTCCATTATTGGGTTGTGAGATTGTGAGATTTTACGCAGACTTCTAAAAGTACGGATTCACTTGTATTGGAAAACAAAACTGGACATCTCCCATCAATGCAACAGCTCATCAACGTGAAAGTGCCGAATTTGAACGACATTAAAGTCGATCTGAATCTACTTTTAAGAATTTTATCTCAGTGGCAACGTATCTCAGTGGCAACGTGTACCGCTGGTGAGCATTAGGGCTGAGGTTTAGTGTGCTGGCGTCTTTGTTGTAGACACTGTTTCAAAACACGTGGAATCTCGATATCGTTTGTGATGTTTAGCATCTTGCCTCATTAGTCAGACAACCTGGTCGAAGTTTTCCGGATTTTCTTCCATACGATACTCAAATTGCATGGCACTTCCCCCTAAATGTTCTAACGGAAGGCACTGTCCAACTTCTTCGGCGTCACGGAGCCAAGTCAGCAGGCTACGGAGGCTCCATCACAACAGAAGCTCCCGCTTCCAAGAGAACACACGAGATGTTGCTGTCGACCAAGTGGGAAAAGAAACAACAACAGAATTTTACATTTTGGTTATTGTATAGTAAATCTGTCTAGTATTAAGTAAGAATAAAGAAAAAAAATGGTTAAAACGGAATTAATCGAAAACTTTCTATAAATTGTAAATTTTCAACCTACAATAATTATAAAAATAACTATTTACTAAAAACATTTTAAAAGAGAGCTCATTTATTTACATAAATTCTATTACCTGTACTATACCTATACTACTTAATTTTAAAATAATAATAATAATAATCTTACTACAAACAAAAGCATTACATAAATTGAATGTAAATTTTGATGTACACTCAAGAGCCAAAACATTATGACCACCCCTACATTTTGCAATGAACTCGCCTGGATGACGTGGAAGGCACGGGATCAGCTGGAAGTGGTATTTAACTGCTGCTGGAGAATCTGAAGAATCATTCTTTCACTTACTTCTGTGTGTGATGGGAAAGGCTGCGGATCTAAGCGACTTCGATAGAGGGCAGATTGTAATGGCTCGAAGGCACAGAAGAAGTCGGTTGTTCGCGATCTACAGTTGTTAGTACATATGCAAAGTGGATGAATGACGTTTAAACCAGCAGTAAACGACATGGTGTTGGACGTCCACACGCTATCAAAGTAAAAGGTCATCGGAGACTGTCTCGCATGGTGAAGCAAACCGGAGCCAGACAGTGGCTCAGCTGACAACCCAATACAATGCAGACCCAAGTAGAATAGTATCGGAGCACACTGTTCAGCGGACACTTGGATATGGGGCTACACAGCAAACGTCCCTCTCGTGTGCCTTTGCTGACCAAGCGTCATTGCCAACTGCGCCTGCACTGGGCCCAGGAACATCGTGACTGGTCCATGGATCAGTGGGAGAGAGTTGCCTGGTCAGATGAATCACGGTTTGTCATTCATCACGCCGATGGCCATGTCAGGATACGCCGTCTTCCAGGCGAACAGTTGCTCCCTCAATGTACAGTAGGTCATACACAGGCCGGTAGTGGCGGTATTGTGCTTTGGGGGACGTTCTCTTGGGCCTCTCTGGAATCCATGGTTGTGGTAGAGCAGACCATGAATGCTACAGGAACCATTGCGGACCAGTTGCACCCTTACATGGCCTCTGTTTTTCCACCAATCTGTTTCAAAAACACCAATTTGCAATATCTCGGATTTGCGTGACCGTTGCTTCAACATCTGGTACAATCTGTCTCCGACCATCTACCGAGGAGTTGTGGCATCCATGCCAAGGCGGTTTGAAGCTGTGTTGCGCGCCAAAGGTGGGCCAACTCGTTATTGCCAGGTGGTCATAATGTTTTGGTTCTTGAGTGTATAACACGTAATATAAAAAAAATTAAAGTCAATTCCTACTTTTTTTTTCACTATATTGCAGAAGTTCTTAATAAATAAAGTTGAAATTGTCCTCTTACATCTGGCGCCATCTATTGGTAGATACATGCATTTTAAATCTTAAAAAAAACTAAAATTAATTAAATAAATTTAATTAATGAATTATATTCGAAAAAACTGTATTAACATCAAGTGCCATCCACTACAAGTTCAAAAAAAATGTATTTGAACTTGAGAGGATGAATAAAAAGTATTTTATTAACGGTTAAAAATTTGAACAGGATATATAAAGGGAGAGTGTGAACTAATAGCAGGAATTGAAAAAAATATATCTGTTTTTCTGTTTATATTTCTACGTCTAGCAGCATAAAGAAAATAATAAATGCTAGCTGAATATACTTTTTTCACATGGAAGAAAGAATTTTCATTAACGTCGAAAACACTTAAGCAGTCCTGTGATATATTTTAAAAAGGAAACTAAACTAATTTTTAAGCATTTAATAAACTTTTTTTTTTAATTTTAGAATAATTTTTCTTTAATGTAAAATCTTTTTATCTTAAAAAATAAGTCTAAGTATTTACCGAGAATTCTTAAAAGGAATTTTTTTTTTTTTTTAGCTGCGTTATTTTACAGTACTCCTTAAAGCATTTTCAAAGGCATATTTCCCAGCAAAAATATCTCTTTAAAAGAATTACTAATTGCATGCCAATTACACGCGCATACACAGAAGATAAACTTTCTTTCTGCTAAACACAGAAGATAAACTTTTTTTCTGCTAATATTTTTAGCAAGAAGACAAGTTTTGTTTTTATTTTTTTATAACAACTCCTTCAGTGAAAACTTCAAACCCCTTCAACTATTTTTCTGGTATCTTCCCTCCTTATTAACATCCTCAGAAATCCTTTGGCTTTTGGTTGGCGATATTTAAGAGCCGAAAAATACGATACCATCCATTCACGGTTGGAAGTTGGCGTAAATGGTGAGTGAAGTGAAACGTCAGTTGCGATTTAAAAGTATTGTTTGCTAATGATTAATGAAGAATTTCTGGCCGTCTGAAAGTGTTGGTGACAGCATTGCGAGAGGCGAAAACTTCTTAAAACCACCACATTTTCGAGTATGTCGATCACAAGAGAACTTCTGACTTGCGTAATTGATAGTTAAGATTCCTCCATGCCAACTTGTGCAACAGGATCGCAAAGTTTGTGGCAGGTGATTGTAAGCTTGCGAAAGTTTTGAAGACTTGCAATTTTAACAAGTCGAATTATTTTTAATAGTAATTCGATTTATGTATTAAGGAAAATGTCACAATATTTTTTTTTTTTTAATTTGGTAAAATAAATTTGCATGTTGGTGTATTTGCAGATGCAGGGGGCTGTCAAAATAATGGTTTTTAAAGAATCTTTCTTTAGTATGGTGTACCATGGCATGTAATACAGCCTAGATTCCCCTAGGAATCAATTCATACAAGTGCTGAATTGTATTTCGAGGAATATTGTACCAATCTTCATGGAGATAGTGAGAAAGTTCTGGGAGAGATGCCGATGGAGGATATTGATTCCGTATTGAACGCTCTAAAATAGACCATAATGGTTCAATGATATTGAGGTCGGGTACTTTATTCACTGAACCTCTAGAAACGCCTAAAAGTTGGGATGTTTCGGGTACACTTGCTCCAGCTAGATGGGCTCCTACAATTTGCGGTCTTTGAAAATCTGAATGGTCCGACATTTGACGTGTTTAAATAAATTCAAGACTTACAGAACATTAATAAAGCTACCACATACCACTAGAATATATACATTTCTATTAAAAACGAAGATTTACGAAGCACATTCAGAAATGTCACTTTTATTCAGAAGTGTGTTCATTATTTTGATATGTATGTCTATATGCCTGTATGTTTTGGCGTTGCCCTTTTACAGAAAATGAAATATTTTGTGTTGGTAAATTTTATTAAGAAATAATATATGTATAGAATTAAAGGTTCGAGGTATTTAATACCTCATTTTAGATAAAGCAATAATTCAAATAATTATTTTCCCTATTTTTATTTGCTAGCCTTTATTTGTGATAATATAATAGTTTGGAAAATGGATTAAAAACTATATTTGCAAATTGTTTTGCTGGTTTTTTTTTTTTTTTTTTTTCGCAATAATTGGCATGGCGACGTCATCCGGTGGCAATTAAAATAAGCTGTAAACATGCTTCCTCCTACACACTGGCAAGAGCGTCCCCCTCTGACGCTTAGAAGAAATGGTCTGTTGCCCTATAGACCCCCCTCGGAGAGCAAGTCACGCCTGCGCTCGCGCTGTTAAACTTTTAATTGGTCTACAATCTCTTACCTCGAGGGAAAATATATTTAACGCTTATTAGTTGGCCTACAGACTCTCACTCGAAAAAGTATATTTCTCGCACCCTGTGAATAGCCGAGTTTCGGATTTTCGGCTTAGAATGGAGTCCTTTCACGAATCCATAATTATCTGTCTTTAAATGTGTTAAATATTGTATGTCTCTTATTGTATGTGTCTGGTGTTTGTGTATGTGTCAATAAAGCGTTGAGTTATCAAGCTTGTGCCTCAAGTATCTCAACCCAACCACACCCCATTTACAATCTGTTTGCCCATTGGATACATTACATTATTTGGTATATTTTAAAATGTTTTTTTCAATTCGAAATATTCTTTATTGTTTTTTATATATAAATTCTCTCTAATTTCTCATTTACAGCCCTTATATAAGGAACTCGCCAAAACGTGGAAACACATGCAACTGTGGCTTTCAGAAGAAATGGTCAGTAGGCTTCGAGACTCTCACCCGAGAGGATGTACAATGCAACCATGCGCTCCCTCTGAGAAACGTTTCAATCCCTTATTCCGAGAGGAAATATGCTTTGCGCAACTCTGAGTATTAGTTGGCGTACAGACTCTCACCCGGAGATGCAGTATATTTAGCGCACCCTACTCGTATCCTAGTTACGAGTTTTCTGTCTTTAAATGGAATTCTTCTCGGAATTCAGAATTTGTATGAATCCATAAGTTTAAATGCGCTAAATTTTATATGTCTCTAATTGTATGTATGTGTGTCGCTTGTGCATTTTTTAACATTAAACAACCCAGATTATTGATATTTTTCATGTAATGTTGTTAAATCAAAATTTTCAAAATGTTATCTATTAATATTAAACAATGCAGAAAATTATTATTTTCTGGGAGGTTGTGTTAAATCAAATAACATTCAGCATTAATTTAATAACATTAAAAATTATTTATATCAACATTTCCCATATTTTTCCATTTTAAAGGCATATATTAAAACATTTTATTTAAATATTTAATAAAAGATCTAATTTTCTGTGGAAGAAATTGTCAGTGCATCCCCGGCTTACAACATAACGATAATGATTACAATGACACCATTTACAACATAACAATAATTAAAATATTACAATGATTATTTGATGAAATCAGTCTACCTCTTTCGTCTTACCACAGATCGCTATTTATTGATGTTTTAAGCAATAGCATTCAAAAGAAGCTTTCATTTCGTTCTATAACCTCGCACCGTGCCTTGAAGCAATTAGGATGCTGTATTTATTTAATAAAAGAATTTAATATGCTGACTTCGAAATACGGTAATTAGAAAAAAATTTGGTCTTCTGGAATGTTGGATTAAATTAGAACATATTTGCTGCATTTCTTTATTTACGAAAAGATTGCAGTTCTCCAAATTGTTACTTCATGGAAGTTTTTTTATTGAAACATGTCCTCAGACAACGATGAATATGGAATAAATAAAATCATTTTCCAATTTCCACTTGAAAGGAACCTATAGTACTCTGAAAGGAATGGAATAATTATTCATGCTCTATATTCAATCTTTTCAATATGAACGCTTCTATTAAAGAAAATATTAAACTTATGTTAAAAAAAGAAACCATTACTTTAAAATGCAGGCTTCAGAGAAGCCAGTTGTAATTATTACTTTTTTAGTGCAATCCATTAAATGTAATTTCCATTCATTCATCAATCTAGGATTCTTTTCATGATTTATTAATGCATTTCTGTAATTGCATTTAACAAATAAAACGCACTTATTTTCCTTTAATTTTCTACGAAATGAACTTATTAATAAAGTGGCTTGTTATTCAAAACTTGTTACGAAAAGCGTAGCTATTATGTTGCATACAATTTGCTGCAAAAGATTATTTCTTTAATTGCTTCAGACATTAAATTCTCGTATTCTTCTGACTCATTCATTATTATTATTTTTTACTTCTTGTGAAACTTTGCTTTGTTGAGTAATTGCTTTTATTTGGGAAGTTTCACGCTAATATCATGTACTGATTGAGAGAGAAAATGCTGATCTGTAAATACAAATTAATAATTAAATACGACTTAATAAGATGTCTTTTTACTTTTAATCAGCACAGAGCAGAAGTTTTTCTTTGGAATGAGACGGTATCTCAACACGTAAAACTAAATAAATGAGTACATTAATCGGATGGCGCGTGATATGTTTCATTTTGCTGAGTGGTTAAAAAGAAAACAATGAAATGGAGTAAAATTGAAACAAATTGGGCTAATAAACAATATTGCCGATAAGCTGACTATTTATTTTGCAAGAGTAGAAAGCAAAACGATTACAGCAATGCGATTTCAAAATTACCTTACTTAGTTCTAATACTTTTGTTTTTAACTGTGTGGAGGATGGAGTCGTATTGACCGTGAGCCCCAAAGTGGGCTGCTTCGATAAAAGCTGTTACTCATCTTGGACTGCCCAGCGTGCAAGTGTGGCTTGAAAATATGCCACGGACGCGAGTAACACTACTCCCTTGTATACTTAATATTAAAATAATACTATTAATAATAATCGTACGGCAAATAAAATCATTATATAAAGCGAGTGTTAATTTTTGATGTATAGAAATATATCTCTGATATATTTCTATACATCAAAAAATAACATTTATTTATTTTTAATTGATGGTAACATTCATTTATTTTTAATTGATGGTAACATCAAAAAATAATAAATACGAAATTAATATATATATTTTTTCATATGGAAGGGAGCGTTTTCTTTAATGTCAAAAATACTTACTCAATTCTGTGATATATTTTAAAAGGAAACTAAACTAAATTTTAGGCATTTAATATACTTTTTTTTTAAATTTTAGAATAATTTTCCTTTCATATAAAATCTTTTTATCTTAAAAAAATAAGTCTATTTACCAAGAATTCTTAAAAGGAATTTTTATTTTTTACCTGCGTTATTTTGCAGTACTCCTTAAAGCATTTTCAAAGGAATATTTTCCAACAAAAATATCTCTTTATAAGGATCGTTATCGCCAATTACACGCACATACACTGAAGAAAAGAAATTTTTCTCTGCTAATATTTTTACCAAGAAGACAATTTTTATTTTTTTATTTTTTTTAACAACTCCTTCAATGAAAACTTCAAACCCCTGTTAAGTGCTTTTGAAATTTCTTCAACTCTTTTTTCTGGTATCTCTTTCGCTTCTTATTAACATCCTCAGAAATCCTTTGGCTTATTTTAGTTCTTCAGGAAAGGCAAGTATATAAAAGCGAAACTATACTTTTTTTTCGTTTGGCGTTGACTTCTTTGGTTGGCGATATTTAAGAGCCAAAAAATACGATACCATTCATTCACGGTTCGGAAGTTGGCGTAAATGGTGAGTGAAGTAAAACGTCAGTTGCGATTTAAAAGTATTGTTTGCTAATGATTAATGGAGAATTTCTGGCCGTCTGAAACTGTTGGTGACAGCATTGTGAGGGGCGAAAACTTCTTTAAACCGCGACATTTTCGTGTATGTCGATCACAAGAGAACTTCTGACTTGCGTAATTGATAGTTAAGATTCCTCCATGCAAACTTGTGCAACAGAATCGCAAACTTTGTGTCAGGTTATTTGCAAGCTTACGAAAGTTTCAGAGACTTCAAAATTTTAACAAGTCAAATTATTTTTAATAATAATTCCATTTAGTATTAACAAAAATGTCACAATATTTTCTTTTTAATTTGGTAAAATATCTATAATACTTGCCGATATGTCTCGGCGTCGCCCGATTACAGAAAATGAAAAATTTTTAGTTTTGGTAAATTTTATTAAGAAGTAACATATGTACAAAATTACAGGTTTAAGATTTTAAATACCCAATCCTTTAAATACCTTAAATGGCCCAATAATTCAAATAATTATTCTTCATATTTTTATCTGTTAGCCTTTATTTGCAATAGTTTGGAAAGTGGTTTAAAACTGCTGGTGTAAATTCTTCTTCTTTATTTTTTGCAATAATGTACATGGCGTCATCTGGTGGCAATAAAAATAATCTGTAACCTAGAGCTCTATCCCTCGGTACCACAGGTTTCCGGTTCAAGTCTTGGCGATTCCATGAATGCTTGCAAGTGGCTCGGAATGCATTTTAAACCGTATTTCCCGGTCTAATATGATCTTAGAGGGTTGCAGAGGTTGTGTTACTCGCATCCGTTACATATCTTCAAGTTGCACGTGCCCCCAGGTAGTGCTAAATGAGTAACGTCTGTGCAGCCCGTGGTTATGGCATAAATATAACTGTCTTAGTAAATGCCAGCTGAATTAGGAAAAAAACATAAATACTACTACTTAATATTGAAATAATAATAGTAATAATCTTAAGACAAACCAAAGCATTATATAAAATGAATGTTTAATATTTTGATGCATAAAAATATATCTATTTTTCCGTTTATCTTTCTATTTATAGTAGCATAAAGAAAATAATAAATGTAAAATGAATATACTTTTTTCACTTGGAAGAGACCATTTTTATTAATGTCGAAAATACTTGCGCAGTCTTGTGATATATTTAAAATACTAAAGTCAACTATTTTTTAGGCATTTAATATACTTTTACGCATTTTATAAAATTTTAGAATAATTTTCCTTTAATGTAAAATCTTTTTATCTAAAAAAAAAAATTAGTTTATTTACTGAGAATTCTTAAAAGGAATTTTTTATTTTTTTACCTGCGTTCCTATACAGTACTCCTTAAAGCATTTTCAAAGGCATATTTTCCAGCAAAAATATATCTTTAAAACTATCGACAAAAATCTTTAAAAGGAGAAAAAAAAATTTCTCTGCTAATATTTTTAGCAAGAAAACAACTTTTATTTTTATTTTTTTTATCAACTGCTTCAGTGAAAACTTCAAAACCCTGTTAAGTGCTTTTGAAATTTCTTCAACTCTTTTTTCTGGTATCTCTTTCGCTTCTTATTAACATCCTCAGAAATCCTTTGGCTTATTTTAGTTCGTCAGGAAAGAAGAAAAGTATATAAAAGTGAAACTATAACTTTTTTTCTTTTTGGCGTTAACTTCTTTGGTTGGCGATATTTAAGAGTCAAAAAATACGATACCATTCATTCACGGTTCGGAAGTTGGCGTAAATGGTGAGTGAAGTAAGACTTTAGTTGCGATTTAAAACTATTGTTTGCTCATGAATAATGAAGAATTTCTGGCCGTCTGAAAGTGTTGGTGACAGCATTGTGAGAATCGAAAACTTCTTAAAACCGCCACACTTTCGTGTATGTCGATCACAAGGGAACTTCTGGCTTGAGTAATTGATAATTAAGATTCATCAGTACCAACTTGTGCAACAGAATATCAAAGTTTGTGGCAGGTTATTGCAAGCTTACAAAAGTTTTCACTGAAGTTGAAGAGTTTGAAATTTTAAAAAGTGAAATTATTTTTAACAATAATTCGTTTTATGTATTTATAAAAATGCCACGATATTTTTTTTTAATTTGGTAAAATATATATAGTACTTGCAGATATATCTCGGCGTTTCCCTGTTACAGAAAATGAAACATTTCGTTTTGGTAAATTTTATTAAGAAATAATAATATCTGTACTGTTTGAAACCGTTTCAAATAACGATAATACAGCAAGGCGTTAGGAATGTTCAGCATTTGCCACATTAGTCAGACAACCTGGTGGTAGTTTGCCGTGTTTTCTCCTATAAGATACTCAAATGCGGGGTAGTTCCCCTATAAGTCTCCCTGAAGGCACTGCCCTCCATCTTCAGTGACATGGAGCCAAGTGAGACATCTACTTATAGGTGCTCTATCACAACAGAAGCTGTTCTCCCCTTTCCCTCCTTCCATAAGAACACACGATTTCTTGATCTATGCGTTGCCGTCGACCAAGTGTGAAATGAAACAACAAGAGATTTTTATATTTATATTAATGTATAGTAAAACATCATTAAATAAGAATAAAGAAAAAAAAATGTTAAAGATGGATTTTATCGGAAACGTTCTATAAATTGTAAATATCAAACCCGTCGCAATTATAAAAATAACTATACACTAAAATCTTTTTCATTTTAGAACGTATAAAATGAGCAGTAATTTATTTACATAAAGATTATTTAGATACATGCTACTGGGCCTGATGTCCGAGTCGCTAGCGCTCTGGCTGCTCCGGTATCACAGGTTTCGGGTTCGAGTCATAACCCCTACAAACAATCCATGGAGATGACATGGATATTTGTAGGGGTTCGGAATCCACATTAAACCGTAAGTGAGGGTCTAATATGATCGTAGAGAGTTGCGTTACTCGCTTCCATAGCATATTTTTTGGCAGAAGGCACACGTGCAATATTATAAACTCATGTTTGTGAAAATTGCAACACCATGAAGGAAACGTCATAATTGAATGAAATTTAATACACAGTTGAGCGGTAGTGGTACAAATAAATGATTAAAGGTTCAAATCAAACAAACAATAACAAGAGATCGGAATCAGTATTTTGTGTATCCACCACGCACTGCAATAAGTGCTGCTACACGACGTGGCATGGAGTCAAACAAATTTTGAATGTCTGCCTGAGGAAGAGCATTTCATATTGTTTGTATGCGCACCCAAAGTTCGTCTGCAGAAGCAACAGGACGAGGATCACGAGCGAGACGCCGACCAACGAAATCCCACACATGTTCAATCGGCGACATATCCGGGGAATACGCAGGCCAAGGAAGAAGCTGTACCTGCCGCGTTGCAAAGAAGGATTGAACAGTCCTTGCGATATGAGGGCGGGCATTGTCCTGTTGAAATACAGCGCCTGGAAAGCTTTGAAGGAAGGAAACAGCTTGGGGCTGTAGAACTTCACTGATGTACCGGTTGCTGTTCAGATTGCCCACAATTCTTAGCAATTGAGATTGTCCATGATATGCTATGGCACCCCAGACCATAACTCCGGGTGTTCGTCCACTATGGCGTTCGATAATGCACTCCGGAAGGTGGCGTTCACCGGCACAGCGTCTGACACGAATGCGGCCATCATGGTACCACAAATTAAAGCGGGATTCGTCAGAAAACACGACATGCTGCCAATCAGCACGCCAGTATCTATGCTGAGCGACCCATTGTAGCCGCAGGCGGCGATGGTTTAGCGTGAGTGGGATCCTGTATAAAGGAGTCCTTGCGCGCAGTCCACGCTGCAGCAGACGTCTACGAATTGATGAAGCACACAATGAAACACCTGGAGCTATTGATCACTGTGCTGCCAATTGTCTAGAGGAAGCTGTACGGTCCGTCAGCGCCATGCGGACCAGGTGTCTATCATCGCGAGTTGACGTCATATTTCGGGGTCCACTCCTGGATTTCCGAGTTGTCCGACACTCGTCTGTCCACTGCTTCCAAAGACGCATCACTATGCTGCTGTTACGCTGCACACGAGCGGCTACTGCACGATAAGACAATCCAGCTTCACGAAGGCCGATGATTCTCCCCCGTTCAAATTCTGTAAGTTGTTCAAATCTCGCTCTCTTTCGTCGAAGAGGCATAAGTAACGATTCAGCTAACGTTTACCACTAGCAGATAGCCACCTATAACCATACACGCCTCGCTACAGCCGTCTATTTATTCGCATCCATCCGCCGTTCAGAGTGCGCTGCTCAGCATACGCATGCGTTACGGATTTGAAATTCTAATCATTTGCATATCATGCGCTAATTTGCATTTCCTGAAAATTTCAGCTCACTCTCGTAAGTTCTTCATGGTGTTGCAATTTTCACAAACATGAGTATATATACACGTGTACAATTTTTTGGCATATTTTTTGAGAAGGCACACATGCTCCCAGGGTAGTGCTAAATGAGTAACGTTTGTGCAGCCTTTGGTAACTGTCTAATGTATTTGACAGCTTGCAATAGGAAAAAACCCCATAAATACTACTACCTGTACTACTTAATATTAAAATAATAATAACAATAATCTTACGGCAAACAAAGGCATTATAGGAAATGAGTGTTTAATTTTTTAAAGTTAAAAATATATCTGATTTTCCATTCATCTTTTTATTTCTGTCAGCATAAAAAAAATAAATGAGAAATGAATATATTTTTTCATATGAAAGAGAGCGTTTTCATTAATATCAAAAACACTTAAGCAGTCCTGTGATACATTTTAAAAAGGAAACTAAACTAATTTTTAGTCATTTAATATACTTTTTTTTAAATTTTAGAATAATTTTCCTTTAATATAAAACCTTTTTATCTTAAAAAAAATAAGTCTATTTACCGAGAATTCTTAAAAGGACTTTTTATTTTTTTTTTTTATCTGCGTTATTTTACAGTACTCTTTAAAGCCTTTTCAAAGGCATATTTTCCAGCAAAAATATCTCTTTAAAAGGATCGTTATCGCCAATTACACGCGCATACACAGAAGAAAAAAAAATTTTCTCTGCTAATATTTTTAGCTAAAATACAATTTTTATTTTTATTTTTTAACAACTCCTTCAGTGAAAACTCCAAAACTCTGTTAAGTTCTTTTGAAATCTCTTCAACTATTTTACTGTTTTCTTTTTCGCTTCTTATTAACCTCCTCAGGAATCCTTTGGCTTATTTTAGTCCGTCAGGAAAGAAGGAAAGTATATAAAAGCGAAGGCATACTTTTTTCTTTTTGGCTTTAAATTCTTTGGTTGGCGATATTTAAGAGCCAAAAAATACGATACCATTCATTCACGGTTCTGAAGTTGTCTTAAATGGTGAGTGAAGTAAAACGTCAGTTGCGATTTAAAAGTATTGTTTGCTAATGATTAATGAAAAATTTCTGGCCGTCTGAAACTGTTGGTGACAGCATTGTGAGAGGCGAAAATTTCTTAAAACTACCACATTTTCGTGTATGTCGATCACAAGAGAACTTCTGACTTGCGTAATTGATAGTTAAGATTCCTCCATACCAACTTGTGCAACAGAATCGCAAAGTTTGTGGCAGGTGACTGCAAGCTTACGAAAGTTTACAAGAGTTGAAATTTTAACAAGGCAAGTTATTTTTAATAATAATTCGATTTATGAAATTAAAAAAAAGGTCACAATAATTTTTTAATTTGGTAAAACAGCTATAATATTTGCAGATACGTCTCGGCGCTGCCTTGTTACAGAAAATGGAATATTTTCATTTCTAATGCATCTGGCAAACACTTAGAAAATTGTCTTTGATGCCTTAAGACAAGCGCTGCACAGAAGTTACTCACTTAGCACTACCCAAGACGTGAGTGTAGCTTGAAGATAAGTTACGGGCGCGGGTTATTAATTATTAATTTTTGGGAGCTAGTGTTAAATCAAATAACACTAAAAATTAATTTATTAACATTAAAATTTCATTTATATTAACATTTTCCATGCGTTACCATTTTAAAAACATATTTTAAAACATTTGATTTAGATATTTAATAAAAGATCTAACATAACGATAATGATTACAATGCCACCATTATAACATAACGATAATGATTACAATGACACCATTAACAACATAACAATAATTAAAACATTACAATAATTATTTGATGGAATCAGTCTCCTTTTTCATCTTACCACAGAAAAATCTAAAGAATTTATCTCTATTTATTGACGTTTTAAGAATAACATTCAAAAGAATCCTTCACTTCGTTCTATAGCATTGCACCGTGCCTTGAAGCAATTAGGACGTTGTATTTATTTAATGAAAGAATTTAATATGCTGTCTTCGAAATACGGTAATTAGAAAACAATTTGGTCTTCCGGAATGTAGGAACACAGTTAGTGTATTTCTTTATTTGCAGAAACATTGCAGTTTTCCAAATTGTTACTTTATGTAAGTTTTTTTTTATTGTAACATGCCCTCAGACGACGATCAATATGGAATAAATAAAGCCATTTTTCCATTTTCCACTTGAAAAGATCCTATAGTACTCTGAAAGGACGGAATAATTATTCATGTTACGTATTCAACCTTTTCAATATGAACGCTTCTATTATAGAAAATATTCAACTTATGCTAAAAAAGAAATTACAGTGCTTTAAAATATAGGCTTCAGAAACGCCAGTTGTAGTTATTACTTTTTTTAGAGCAATCCAGTAAATGTAATTGCCATTCATCGATCTAGAGTCCTTTTCATAATTTGTTAATGCATTTCTGTAATTGCATTTAACAAATAAAACACCTTTTTTTTTTTTTTTTTTTTTTTCTACGAAATGTTGCTGAATTGAGCTTATTAATAAAGTGGCTTGTTATCCGAAATTTGTTACGAAGAACGTAGCTATTATGTTGCTTATAATTTGTTTTCAAAGATTATTTCTTTAATTGCTTCAGACATTAAATTCTCGTATTCGTCTGTCTCATTATTATTACTTTTTACTTCTTCTTGTAAAACTTTGCTTTGTAGCGTAATTGCTTTTATTTGGGAAGTTTCACGCTAATATCGTGCAATGATTGAGAGAAAAAATTCTGATCTGTAAATACAAATTAATAATTAAATACAGATCAATAAGATAGTATCTGTTTACTTTTAATCAGCACAGAGCAGAAGTTTTTCTTTGGAATGAGACGGTATCTCAACACGAAAAGCGAAATAAATGAGTATAATTAATCAGATGGCGCGGGATATCCTTCATTTTACTGAGTGATTAAAAAGAAAACGATGAAATGACATAAAAGGAAACTCCTGGAAAACCAATTGAGCTATTAAACAATATTGTTGATGAGCTGAGTTATTTATGTTACAACAGTAGAAATCAAAATGATTACAGCAATTTTATTACAAAATTACCTTACTTACTTAGTTCTAATAAGGGGCCAGAATGACCGAAAGGCTAGTGCTCTGGCACTCGGTACCACATGTTTCGGGTTCGAGTCCCGGCTATGGATGTTTGTAGTGGTTCGGAATCCGCTTTAAACTGTAACATGTGTGTTGCGGGGCTATTGTTACTCCGCGTACTTAAGTTATCTTCAAATTACACGTACCTGCTGTGTAGTACCAAATGAGTAACGTCGGTGCAGTGCTTTCCTTAAGGCATCAAAGACAATTGTTTAAGTATTTGCCAGCTGCATTAAAAAAAAAAATTAGTTCTAATACTATTGGCCTATACCAGGGTTCGGCCAAGCCAAATGGTCTTGCTGGCCACTTTGGAAATGCATCATAATTCTACTGACCGCATATAAAATTATATATCCCCCTATTAGATTTACACCCTCAATAGACATTTTTGGAGTCAAAAATCGAAACATAATTAACCCCTTAACTGCCGCCGGCGTATATATACGCCTCACTCAACCGATGCGTTCCCTGCCACCGGTGTATATACACGTCTTTCCGAAGTACGATCCTTTGTATTGCGCTGCTATAAAGAAAACTGTTCCCACGGTCTTGGAATGCCACAAAATGACCTTGACAATGTTTGAAACGGATTTTATTATTTCAGAGAAAAGGGATAGGGTATTGGTAAAGGGAAAGTTTCTGAAACGGTGAGTCATAGCTGTGCAGTTTTTGCTTCTGCTTCTGTTTGAGTAGGTCGTGCTTTTTTTATTCTTCTTTTGCTTCCGTTTCGTCGTGAAACCAGCTATCAATGCAATGAATGTGATTTTGGTTTATATGACTTGGTTTATAAAAAACAAGTTTAGACATTTTAAATAAATAGTTATTTCTCCTATCATATTTTACATATGAAACAATAAAGAATTCTTGTTTTAGGAAATATCACACAGCAGATAAGTTCTAACATCTGTTTTATTACACTGTTATTCTATACTTTAAATTTAGAATTTTTTTTTTTTCCATTTTATTTTTTCTGTGAAAGTAAAAAGGTTCTATGTTGCAAAACGCACCTCTTTTTTTCCTCCAATACATCGCATAACTACGCGCGCCTGTATGAAAAACGGTGGCACTGGGGAGCGCATCTCGTAAGCTTTCCTCGGCAGGTAAGGGGTTAATTATTATTATTGTGTTTACTTATATTTTTACATGTACATAGATAATATAATGATAATGATACTAAACGCATTGTAAAGAAATATATAACACTAAAAATGATGGGTTTTTTTTTTCTTTGTTCTAATGCAAAAGGAGAATATTGTGGAAAAAAGGATACGATAATATTCAGGAGGAACAGGTCTTCACTTACGTGATTTTGTGTCCATTATACATAAAAAATATAAATGTTATATTTTGAAAAGATTTTTTTTTTAATTTTTATTTGGATAATAGATTAAAACAGGGAATATGCTCTAGATTTAGTTTAATAAAAAAAAACAAGCAATAAAAAAAAAAATGTAATCAATTCCTGCTTTTTTTTTCACTATATTACAGAAAGTCTTTTATAGATAATTTTCATTCATTTTTTTTAAGTTATCTGGCGCCATCTATTGGAAGATATATGAAATGTAAATCTAAAAAAAAAACTAAAATTAATTAATTAAATTTAATTAATGAATTAACATTTGATAAACCTGTATTAACATCAAGTGTCATTGGGGGTCAGATGACCGATTAGCTAGCGCTCTGACACTCGGTACCACAGGTATCGGGTTCGAATCCTGGCGGTGCCGTGGGTGTTTGTAGTGGTTCCACTTTAAACCGTAAGTCCCGGTCCTAATAGGATCGTAGAACGTTGTGGGGGCATTGTTACTCCGCGTCCGTAGCTTATCTTTAAGTTACGTGCTCCCCCTGGGTAGTGCAAAGTGAGTAACGTTGGTGCAGCCCTTATGGCATAAAAGATCGCTGTCTATATTACCAGCTGCATTCGAAAAAAAAAAAAAAAAAAAACTTCCAGTGTCATCCACTGCAAGTCCGAAAAAAATGTATTTGAACTTGAGTGGATTAATAAAAAGTATTTTATGAACAATTGAAAATTTGAACAAGATATATGTAGGGAGAGCGTGAGCTAATAGTAATTTAAATTTTAAAAAATATATTTTATTTACTGGTTTCTATGTATTTGCTGCCTAGCATATTGTATATTCATTCAATCCGTCAGAGGATTCTCCCCGTGCACAATTTATGTGGTATTGTACAAATACCCAAGTATTTTTAATTAGAATTGGCATATTATGCATGTATATTTTGGCATAACAGTATTAGAGCCGAGTAAGAAAATTATGATAAAGCGTAATTTCAATAAAGCTTATTTTCCTTGCACAGGATGTGACGTCATATTTTGTCTTTGGCACTTTTTCATTTATATAGGATACCAAACAAAAAATTTAACAAGAGTCGATTGCACTTACTTTAACTTTAATAAAAAAAAAAATGTGTTATCTTATTTGCAGTTTATGACAAAACAAGTAATATTAAAAAAAAAAAAAATTTAAAGTCAATTCCTACTGTTTTTTTTACTATATTGCAGAAAGTCTTTTATAGATAATTTTCATTCATTTTTTTAAGTTTATCTGGCGCCATCTATTGGTAGATATATGCAACTTAAATCTTAAAAAAACTGAAATTAATTATTTAAATTTAATGAATGAATTAATATTTGAAAAAACTGTATTAACATCCAGTGTCATCCACTACAAGTTCAAAAAAATGTATTTGAACTTGAGTGGATGAATAAAACGTATTTTATTAACGATTGAAAATTTGAACAAGATTTTAAAAATTGAAAAAATAATACAAAAATAAAAACCATCTCTATCCAATTGTTTAAAGTTCAACGCCTGTAAAAGACATATATTCAAACTATAAAAACAACTCATTATTATGAATACGTTTTAGACATAACAAATGGTTACGTGAAACTCCAACAGCTGTTTTCAGCCAATAAAAGCTGATTCAAATATGAGTGCTCCTAAGGAATGAATGACCTTGACCTATTGTAATAAAAAATAAAGTAAATCCGTGCTCTAGATCACTTGCTTAAAAGTACAAATATTTGTTACGGTTTTTATGGCGTATACAACATTGCTTTTAAAAGTGTTTTGTTGAATTTATTATGGCATAAAACACCTAATAAAAACAAACTGCTATATTTTAAATAAAGTTTTTTCATTTAACCAACAATTTATTTAAAACTTTGTTTCATAAATTTAAATGTTGAGTTTATATGTTTATTGGTGCAATGGTAACTTGCGTAGTTGATACACAGGAGTATTCTGTTAGGGCTTGAATGGCCGAGTGGCTAGCGCTCGATGCCAAGGGTTCGGGTTCGAGTCCCGGCGGTGCCATGGATGTTTGTAGTGGTTCTGAATCCACTTTAAGGTGTAGATCCCGGTCTCATATGACTGTAAGAGCGCCATGGTGCCAAGTCAGACTTCTACATACGGGTGCTCCATCACAACAAAAGCTGAACCCTTTCACACCATCCATGAGTAGATTACTAGTGGGATGTCCATCCCACTCTGCAGGACACTGAGTATCATTCACACAACAGAATTCTGTTCGAATTCGCTAGTCGAGTCCGTTACAGTTCATATTTTCAAAAATGAAAAGCTCCGTGGGGATTTAGACAGCGTGTATAAACGACTTAGTATAGCCAGCTTTTACTGGGTTTTCGCCTTTATGACACACAAATGTGGGGTGGTAACTCTCTAAAAGTCTTCCCTGAAACTACAGCTTGTCTAAAGCTTAGCCCTTGGGACAATAAACAATACTTACCACCCTCAATGAAAGAGAAATTCCTTTCATAACATGTCAGTTGATTGTCCTTAGTATGAGTAATTAGAATGCAATTGAGACTATTCTAACTCAGTGTTAATTAGAATCTAGGATTGCAGGAAGGCGTAAGTTCACACTCACTGATGGAGTCAGTTTCAGTTACTACCTTTAAAAATGATGAGACTTGATGGTAATTGGCACAATGTGCATCAGCTCTAGCAGAAAGAGTTAGGCTAGTTGGTGAATATTTCGGGGTTATCACAAATGCGACCTTCAAATGCAGGGCGGTCTGGTGGCCAAGTGGTTAGCGCTCTAGTCTTTGGTATTATAGGATTTAGGTTTGAATCCTGGAGGTGGCATGGATGTTTGTTAGTCATTCGGAATCCAATTTAAACTGTAGGTCCTGGTCTGTTTAGCCCTCGTGTACACAACATGACCGGATAATTGGTATTAGTATTTCAATCTCCCTGAAACTTCCATTAGCCAACCTGGCTGATACAAGGCAGTTTTCAATACGTTGTCACAATCGCAATCGGTTCTTCTCGTTTCTGAAAGCATTGTCCTTTCCTTTATTATTTTACGATGTAGACCTCGTAATTTTATTTTATTTTCTTCCAAATATCATCTAAAAGTCCTAATCTCTTGAATACCCACTGGTTTAATAAATACCTAAGATATTTATTTTTTGCGAACCCCTGACTGATAAAATTTAAGACACTCTCACTTTGTCAATTCCTAAAATTAGTTCACACACTCCCTATATATATAATCTTGTTCAAATTTCAACAGTTAATAAAATACATTTTATTCATCCACTCAAATTCAAATAAATTTTTTGAAATTTGTAGTAGAAGAACACTTGATGTTAATACAGTTCTCCAAATATTAATTCATTAATTAAATTTAATGAATTAATTAAATTATTTTAGATTTAAGTTGCATGTATCTACTAATAGATGGCGCCAGATTTAAGAGGAAAATTTCAACTTTATTTATAAAGGACTTTTCTGCAATATAGTAAGAAACAAGTAATATAAAAAAAAACAAATTTTAAGTCAATTCCTACTTTTTTTTCACTCTATTGCAGAAAGTCCTTTATCAATAATTTTCATTCATTTTTTTAATCAATAATTTTATCCGGTGCCCTCTATTGGTATATATATACAACTTAAATCTAAGAAAAACTATAATTAATTAATTAAATTTAATTACTAAATTAATATTTGAAAAAAACGTATTAACATCCAGTGTCATCCACTACAAGTTAAAAAAAATGTGTTTGAACTTGAGAGGATGAATAAAAAGTATTTTATGAACGATGGAAAATTTCAACAAGATATATATAGGGAGCGTGTGATATAATAGAAGGAATTGAAAAAGTAGGAATTGACTTTAAAAAAAATAAATTTATATTACTTTTATACTTACTTTTTTTTCTTATTATTGCCTACTTCTTCATATCTGCTTCGTGTTTCTGGTTGAATAGTTACACAATTCTGTAATTCAATATTCTTCGACTATTACCAACTTTCTATTGCAGTTTTGCAATCAAATATTTCTTCCGTAAGCACGTTCAAACTTCTGCAATACATTTTTATTTCTCAACGTAGCAGTACAGCACATCCCAAACATTCTTTGGACGTTTAAATAAAAAATTCATGTATGCAAAGAAATTTCCCGGTTTCTTCGACTCAACCTCCTCCAAGAGAAAGAAAAAAGAAATGGCGAAGAAGGGCAAAAAGAGAAAAAACAGGGGGGGAGAGAGAACAGACAGGGATGGTGATGTTTTTTCTTGTGATCTTTCTCAACTAGTGACGTGTTGGAGTTTTCAACCAGCACTTTAAGATGTGATTTGCATGTCCTCTAATCCTTTGCGGAGGGTACAAAAGAGAAATTTATTGCATCTCTCGCAGTGCTCGCAGGAAACACCGCTAAAGATACTGAAAAATTCGGTGGGCAGAAGTTAGCTGAAACATTGAAGTGAAAAAGATGTCACAAATTTGTTAAATATGTCAGGATGCAAAATGGATGAACCCAACCTCGCTACGATAAATTCGAGGATTTATTTTTCATAAGATGTTTTGCTCGCGTGTACATGAATGTCCTTGCATGAAGAAAGACGTCGAAATTCCGTTGCATAATAGAATGCAAAATGGCTATAAAGACTAAAATATGATAGAATAAATTTTGGTATGCGACTTTATATTTATGAAACGTTTCGCTGTCCTGTATACGACTTTATTCTAGTATTTTGTTTCGTAATAGGATATCTGAAGAAGGAACAAAATTTTGTTAAAATAAATTTTGCTGTGTGAGATTTTTTATAAACTTATTTTGATAAGATATTTTTCATTGACATGGGGAAGTTGTTAGAGTTATAAACATTTCATTACTTTCTAAAAAGTTTAATTATATTAATAATGCCCGATTCGTGGCTACGCTGCAACTGATGGCCGAGTGGCTAGCGCTCTGGCGCTCGGTACTAAAGGCTTCGGGTTCTAATCCAGACGGTGCCATTGATGTTTGTATTAGTTCGGAATCCACTTTAAGCAGTAGGTCCTGGGCTCATATATGACTGTAAGAGTGCTACGGAGCCAATTCAGATTTCTACCTACGGGTGATCCATCATAACTGAAGCTGGCTTCCCTCCATCTATGTGTATATTATTCATGGGATGTCCGTCCCACACTGCAAGACATTGAGGACTGTCTTAGTCACACAACAGAATTCTGTTCGAATTCGCTAGTGGAGTCTGTTACAGTTCATATTTTCAAAAATAAAAAACTCCATGGGGATTTAAACAGTGTGTATAAACGACTTAATATAATCAGCTTTTACTGGGTTTTTATCCTTATGGAAAGCAAATGTGGTGTAGTTTCTCCCTAAAAATCTTCTCGAAAACTGTAGCTTGGCTAAAACTGATACTCGGGCCAATAAACAATACTTACCAACATCAATGAAAGAGATGTTCCCTTCGTTACCTGCCAGTTGATTGTTTTTGGAATGCGTAATTAGAATATCAAGCAGCCCTAGACTAACTTATGACCCTATGTTAATAAGCAACTAGGGTGCAAGACTGCTTAAGTTCAAACAAACTGGTGGCGTCCGTTTCAGTCACTGCTTTCTAAACCAATGAGACTTGTTGGTGATTGGGACAATAAGGAAGAATTAGGCCAGTTGATGGATACTTTGGGGTTGTCTCACATACGGCACTCAAACGCAGGACAATTATCCCTAAAACACGAGTTGCAAAGTATTTCAATTTCACTGAAACCTCCATCAGCCAATCTGGCTGTTGATACAAGGCGGAGATCAATACATTGTCACAATCGCAATCACTCCTTCGCGTTTCTGAAAGAAATGCCTTTTCCTTTATTATTTTATGATGCTGACCTCGTAATTTATTTTTTTTTTTTTTCTTTTAAATGCCATCTAAAAGTTCTAAGCTGGTTTAATCAATACATAAGATATTTATTTTTTGCCAATCCCTCACTGATAAAATTTTAGACCCCTCACTTTTTTTCTTATTATCGACTATTTCTCCATATCTTTTTCGTGTTTCTGGTTAAATAGTTACACAATTCTGTAATTCAATATTCTTCAAATATTACCAACTTTCTGCTGCAGTTTTGCAATCAAATATTTCTTCCGTAAGCACGTTCAAACTTTGCTCTACATTTTGTTTCTTTTAACGTAGCAGCACAGCACAGGCCAAATATTCTTTGGGAGTTTAAATAAAAAATTCATGTATGCAAAGAAATTTCCTGGTTTCTTCGACTCAAACCTCCTCCAAGAAAAAGAAAAATGGCGAAGAAGGGCGAAAAAAAAAAAAAAAAAAAAGAGAGGGGAGAAAGAACGGACAGGGATGGCGATGCTTTTCTTGTGATCTTTCTCAACTAGTGACGTGTTGGAGTTTTCAACCAGCACTTTAAGGTGTGATTTGCATGCACTCCAATCCTTTGCGGAGGTTACAAAAGAGAAATTTATTGCATCTCTCGCAGTGCTCGCCGAAAACACCGTTAAAGAAACTGAAATATTCGGTGGGCAGAAGTCAGCTGAAGAAACATTGAAGTGAAAAAGATGTCAGCATTTTGTTAAATATGTCAGAATGCAAAATGGATGAATAGAACCTCTCTACCATAAATTCGAGGATTTATTTTTCGTGAGATGTTTTGCTCGTGTGTATACGAATGTCCTTGCATGTAGAAAGACGTCGAAATTCTGTTGCATAATAGAATACAAAATGGCTATAAAGACTAAAATATGATAGAATAAATTTTACGACGAGACTTTATATTTACGAAACATTTCGCTTGTCTGAATAAGGCTTTATTCTAGTATTTTGTTTCTTTATAGAAAGAAGAAAAAAAAGGAAAAAAATCAAACAAATTTTGTCAAAAGAAGGAAAAATATTTTGTTAAAATAATTTTTGCTGTACTATGAGATTTTTTTTTATAATCTTATTTTGACAAGATAATTTTCATTGGCATGTTGAAGTTGTTCGAGTTATAAAAAGTTCAATATTTTCTAATAACTTTAATTATATTAATAATGCCCGATTCGTGTATGAGCTGCAACTGATGGCCGAGTGGCTAGTGCTCTGGCTCTAAGTACCACATGTTCGGGTTCGTATCCCGGCGGTGCCATGGATGTTTGTAGAGGTTCGGAATCCACTTTAAACTGTAAGTCTTGGGCTCATATGATCGTAGAGAGTCACAGAGCCCAATCAGACTTCTTCTCACCCGCATCATTCCCAAACTGTAAAGGAGCAACAACTCTAGACACAGTGATGTGGTGTGATATAGTAGTAGTAGTAGCAACTTGTGCCGCTGGTGAGCATTAGGGTTGAGGTTCAATCCGCTGGCGGCTTTATTGTAGACTCTATTTCAAAAACTAGGACCATAGATGGCGTTTGTGATGTTCAGCATCTTGCCGCGTTAGTCGGACTACCTCGTAGGAGTTTTCCGGCTCTTCTCTCATACGATACGCAAATGTGGGATAGACACTGCTATCCTTCTTCATCGTCACACAGCCAACTCAGACTTCTACCTAGTGGAAGCTTTACTGGTTTTCTCCCATACGATACGCAAAGGCGCGGTATTTCACCATAAAAGACCTCCCGGAAGGCATTGGTAAAATTAACTCAGCTACATCTCTATTGTTCTGGTTGCACATGATGCCAAATCATTGCCTGGTATTCGTAATAACATTATGTATCAAATGTATTATTGTTAATTGTACGGCCTTGGGGAAAACTAAATCTGCGAAGGACCCAATGTTAGAGTGGCTGGCATTCAAAGCAACATTATGTATTTAAAATGTTAACGAATACACTGAAGTGACAAAAGTCATGGGATAGCTATATGCAAATTTTCAGATGGCAGTAGCATCCCGTAGAACAGGTATAAATGCGCAGTGCTTTCGCAGAGCTTTCATTTCTGTTCAAGTTATTCATGTGAAGAGGTTTTGACGTGATGATGACCCCACGACGGGAATTAACAGACTTTGAACGCTTAATGTTAGTTGGAGCTAGACGCATGGGTCATGCCATTTCGGAAATCGTTAGGGAATTCAACATTCCCAGATCCACTGTGTCAAGAGTGTGCCAAGAGTATGAAATTTCAGGCATAACATCCCACCATGGACAACGCAGTGGTCGACCGCCTGCACTTAACGACCGAGACCGGCGACGTCTGCAAAGAGTCGTAAATTCTAACGGACAAGCAACACTGCGTCAAATAACCACAGAAATCATTGTGGGACGTACAAGGGACTTGTCTGTTAGAACTGTGCGGAGAAATTTGGCTTTCTTGGGCTATTCCAGCAGAAGACCGACTCGAGTGCCTTTACTGACAGAACGACATCGCTTGCAGCGACTCTCGTGGGCACGTGAGCATATCGGTTGGTCCCTAGATGAATGGAAAACCGTGGCCTGGTCCGATGAGTCACGATTTCAGTTGGTAAGAGCTGATGGTAGGGTTCGAGTGTGGCGCAGACCCCACGAAGCCATGGACCCAAACTGTCAGCAAGGCACTGTTCAAGCTGGTGGTGGCTCCGTAATGGTGTGGGCTGTTTTCTCATGGCATGGACTTGATCCTCTGGTGCGACTGGACCGAACATTGACTGGAAATGCTTATGTTACTTGGAGATCACTTGCAGTCATTCATGGACTTCATGTACCCAAACAACGATGGGATTTTTATGGATGACAATGCGCCATGTCACCGAGCCACAACTGTTCGCGATTGGTTTGAAGAACATTCTGGACAATTCCAACGAATGATCTGGCCACCTAGATCACCCGACATGAATCCCATCGAGCATTTATGGGACATCATCGAGAGGTCTGTTCGTGCCCAAAATCCTGCACCATCAACGCTTTCACAATTATGGACGTCTATCGAGACAGCATGGCTCAATATTCCTGCAGAAGACTTCCAACGACTTGTTGAGTCCATGCCACGTCGAGTTGCTGCACTTCGCCGGGCGAAAGGAGGGCCGACACGATATTAAGAGGTATCCCATGACATTTGTCACTTCAGTGTATATCTTAATTATTACTAGCATGATAAGTAGACTATCAATTACTGATAATAAAATTTTCAAAATTATGTATTCAATTTTAAAAATTTTCCTAATATTTGTTAACACTTATTTAATGCTGAATTAAAATGAATTTAGTATATTAGATTGGTTCAAATGCAATTCATTTATTAAATATAACTATATTTTGTTATTTATTTCATAATGTCTTTATTTATTTTATTTTATTTTATTTTATTTTATTATTTTTTTTATATGTATATTACTATAACCAAACAGTATGGACATAATATTAAAAATATCATTCAAACCAGTAGGTCTTGAATTAAGTTAGCTACCATTATATCATGAAGGTGTTATTATCTTCATATAATATTAGCCACTTTTTTTTTTTTTTTTTTTAATTATTTTCGTCAGAGAGTTTGAGAAGTTTTCTATCTATCTTTGCAAGCTTCATAAACAAAATGTTCATTTACAAAATATTCCTAAATCGCAGCAAAAAATGTGATGAATTACTTAAATTAAATTAAAATTTTAAAAATTAAATTATTTATTTGCTTAAAAGAAAGAAAATTAAATGCAAGCAGACGATTGTTTCAAAACTTTAGACGTACTGTCATTCCTAAAATACTAAATTATGCATGGAATGACAGATAACAAAGAGATGAAACAAATTAAATTAAGAATACATAATTATTAAATTAATTCTATTAGCTCACACTCTCCCTATATATATATCTTGTTCAAATTTTCAATCGTTCATAAAATACATTTTATTCATCCACCCAACTTCAAATAAAATTGTTTTGAACTTGTAGTGGATGACACTGGATGTTAATACAGTTTTTTCAAATATTAATTCAGTAAT
The DNA here is from genome assembly GCA_021605075.1 of Caerostris darwini. Lineage (NCBI taxonomy): Eukaryota > Metazoa > Arthropoda > Arachnida > Araneae > Araneidae > Caerostris > Caerostris darwini. The sequence goes on from BPLQ01015473.1 coordinate 83,870, forward strand.
TAAATTTAATTAATTAATTTTAGTTTTATATGGAGAAATATTCATATATTCACGGGGCTCTTTCTTCTCATTTGCTCATCATTAATTAATAAATAATTAGTTAATAATTTCTTTTTTCTCATAACTAATTATTAATTAAATTAATGTTTATTAATTATTATTTTTTCATTCAATTATTAATTGTTTTTATTCATTTAATTATTAATTATTATTATTTTATGATCAAATATTTTTATTATTCATTTAATATATATTATTCAATTTTTAAAATAATGTAACTACAAATTGGAAATAATATAAAAAATCGTCTAATTTTAATTTATTCATTTAATTATTAATTATTTTTATTTTATTATCAAATATTTTTATTATTCATTTAATATATATTGTTCAATTTTTAAAATAATGTAACTACAAATTGGCAATAATATAAAAAATCGTCTGATTTAAATTTATTTTATTTTTCTGAATATTTTTATTCTTAATTTTTCACGTTTCAAATTTGAAACGATCGTGTTTGAGTATTTTTGTTAATGTATTCTATATTTTTTTAATTGTAAATGATCGAAAAGTTTTTAATTAAATTTGAAATATAACCTAATATATTTGTTTTAATTATTTTTATCGTATGTATTTGCTTTTATTATATTTGCTTTTATTATTTTTGCTTTTACTATTTTGCTGTAATTCGAGATTGCTGTTCTTTTTTTTTTCAATTCCTTCTATTAGCTCACACTCTCCCTATATATATCTTGTTCAAATTTCGTTCATAAAATACTTTTTATTCATCCACTCAAATTCAAATACATTTTTTTTAACTTGCAGTGGATGCCATTGATGTTAATACAGTTTTTTCAAATATCAATTCAGTAATTAAATTTAATTAATTAAATTTTAATTTTTTTTTTTAGATTTAAGTTACATTTATCTACCAATAGATGGCGCCAGATAAACTTAAAAAAATGAATGAAAATTATTTATAAAGGACTTTCTGCATTATAGCGAAAACAAAAGTAGGAATTGACTTTAATATATATATATATATATATATATATTTTTTTTTTTTTTTTTTTTTTATATTACTTGTTTTTTTACTATGTTTACATATCCTTAATTTAACGTTTAAGAATATAAAAATAACAATTAAAAAATAACTTTTAATCTTGTTACTGTTATATATTCTTATAAAATCTTAAAAATTATACACGTTTGAACAATTACGAGTCATTTAGAAGTTAAAGATCATATGATTTTTTGAATAACGAGATATACTAAGAATCACATTACCATATCAGGAATTAACGAGACATACAGAATCACATAATATCATCATCATATTAGGTTAATGAGATGTTAATGCAAATATTTTCGTAAGCTACGGGCATCATTAATATCAAAGGTCATTGTCCAAGGGTAATGAGAGAATAATAATCGATGATTCTACAGAAATGCATTCATTATGAAATTAAGTATATTTTATCCAAAACACTGTACCTATCCATCAATGTTTTGAATAAATCCAACTTCAGGAATAATGTGTTCAAACTTTGGCCAGATTTTCCTATAGGCTAACTAGGCTTCAGCCTAGGGCCTCAAGATCAAGAGGGGCCTACATTCAAATTGTTAGCAAAATTAGAATTACACTATTCTAAAAACAGTACACACTAAAACACTGAATCGAAAATAAGGAGAAATTCTACAAATAAGACTAATAATTACATAATAAGCAATACATATGACTAATAATAGTTTTAATCTTCAATGTATTGAATATATTTTATTTAATTTGATAGAAAATATGATAATTTGTATTGCATATTTTATTTTCGTAGTCAAAGATTTTTATTATGTGAGATTTGTTTCTTTGTAAATGTTGTGTGTTATGTTTGATTAGTTATTGTTACAAGTACTATATAGGGTGCTGAGAATAAATGTCCAAATAAGTGTTCTCGATTTTTTTCTATTCCTTCTATTAGCTCACATTCTCCTTATGTATAACTTGTTCAAATTTTCAATCGTTCATAAAATACTTTTTATTCATCCACTCAAGTTCAAATACATTTTTTTTGAACTTGTGGTGGATGACACTTTATGTTAATACAGTCTTTTTCAATTATTAATTCAGTAATTAAATTTAATTAATTAATTTTAGTTTTTTTTTAGATTTAAATTGCATGTATCTACCAATAGATGGCACCAGATAAACTTAAAAAAATAAATGAAAATTATTTATAAAGAACTTTCTGCAATAAAGTGAAAAAATGGAAGAATTGACTTTAAAAATTTTTTTTTCATATTACTTGTTTTTATTTATTATCCGTGCCACATTTTTTATAAAGATTAATACGAATCACATCATAATTTAACATATTGATATATATCACAGTAATGATGTATTTTATTATCTCTCATGTAATTTACAAATTTAAAAATGGGAGGTGAAAGAGCCTCATAAGTGAAATAGCCTAGGGCCTCTTTTCATCTAAATCCGGCCCTTGTTCAAAGATAACTTGATTATATTTTATGCTAAGAGTTGTTACTTTTTTCTATTTTATGCTCTGTCCTCCTTCTTCAGCGGCTCGGAGTCAAGTCAGACTTCTACCTAAGGGTGCTCCATCACAACAGAAGGTGACACCCCCCTTCCCTCCATCCATGAGTAAACAACTCATGGGGTGTCGGACACAGAGGATTAATCACAACGACATAAATTTTAATTTGATTGACTTTACAGCTTTGTTATTAAATAAACGATTAATTCACTAATATTTTTTTTTAATAAAATAATTTAGACGAAACACTCACTGATTCAATTTTTAATTAAATGATCGACTAAGTTTGACTATAAAAACTAATTATTAGCCCCATGGTAGGTCAAGGCCGTCGGCCTACCGGCAGATTTCGAGACAGGAGATGTTCTTCTTTTTACGGGATAGGGTTGTCAGATTTACACCCAACGATCTACGGTTAAATTAGACCGGGACCTACGGTTTAATGTGGATTCCGAACCATTACAAGCATGCACCGCCGGAACTCGAACCCGAAACTTGTGGCACCGAAGACCACAGCGCTAGTCACTCGGCCATTAGGCTCTCTATAAAAACTTATTAAATAATATTTCTTATAAAACCATTGCACATACAAAATATTCCTAACTAGGTTATAAAATTAATCAATTTTAAGTTATGATTTAATTTTTTTTTTTTGTATTTCAAATTCTCTGAACACATTGGTGAATTGCACATTAAATTCCGCTCACTCGTCAATTTCATATGTTAAAAAAAAGTTTTTTGCTAAAAATAATTATGTACGTAATGACTTCATGTTATTAATGGCACTCCTATTACTGTATATTTTCATGTAAAAGCCGATATCTATTAGAAATTTTTATTTGAAATTTTATATTTCTGAAACCATTGAACAAATTTTTCGAAATATTTGTTGTTATTGTTATCGTGTCCATGGATTTAAAATAATACTATTAAAGTCAGATCAGTATCACCACCATTTATCTCCACGATAGCGGCACTATACAGGACTTCCCTTAAGTTGGCCTCGATTGGCACCCTTCCCAATTGCAATACATGTGGAGTGAGTGCTGGGCACTCTAGAATGTGCTTAGGTGCTAGGAAAGCATTGGGGAAATTTTTACAGAGGATGTCCCCTGGTCTTGTCTGGGAGAATCTTCATCTCTCTTTAATGATTAGTTCTGAGTCCGCTAATAACTGATGTCAACTTCCTAGAGCAGTTGAAGTCAGTGATTAGTGGCTTCTTAAAGTTATGAGGAATTAGTCTGCTTTTGGCAACTGCGTTAGCATCTGCAAGGGTGATGGTAGTTCTGGGTTGATCATTGCCCCTGGCTTCTTTGGCTAAAGAGTCAGCGCATTCGTTGCCCTCGATGTTGACATGTGCAGAAATTCATTGAAGATGGCATGATTTGGCTCTACAGTTCGAAATATTTATTTTCACATTTTGAAAATTTGTCGATCTTCATTTGAGAGGTTGGTTAAAAAAGATTAATTCAATCAATTTGACATTAAAGTAAGGTAAATTTCCACTTTTTTTACGGTGAAAGGGGGTTTCTGACCACTACGGGAACATCTAAGTAAAGTGAATGCAATAAAGGACATTTCAGTACCCACAATGGCAAAACATACAAACTTTGAAGTATAAATTTCAAATTTCATTCAAATGTGTATTTTAGTTTTAACTTTTTTAAAGAGAAAGTAATGCATATTTAATCGATAAAAAATGCATGAACAAAAAGTAGACAAATTTTTCTTAAAACATTTTTACTCAGTGAAAAATGCTCCTGCTTGAATGATTTAAAAAACTTAACTGTTCATTAAACAGCTTTTAGAAGTACTGTATCCAAAAAGTAAGACCAATTTTAAATTTAACTTTCCCGGGCATATGGTATTTTAATTGTTTTTTTTTTTGTTTTGTTTTTTTTTAGGTTGTTGGCACTGTCCTTCACATCTGTGTGAAATTTGACGTCAAAATATTCATTAGTGTTTGAGTTGCGCTTGACTTATGCTAAAACTGATTCCGGCGATTTTTGAAATGTCTGAATTAATTGAGCAAAGAACTTGCATTAAATTTTATTTGCGGAAAAGTATAGAATATTGCAGAAGGCATTCGTTCAGCATTCCTATATCGGAAAGAAATGTTTAGAAGTGGTATAAACAGTTCAAAGAAGGCAGAGAACGCGTTGAAGACGAAGAGCCATCTGGTCGACCATTTTACCTCAACCGACGAAGCTCACGTCCAAAAAATTAAAGATTTGGCGCTTGCAAACTGTCGATTTACAATTAGAGACCTTGCTGATGATGTCAGAATTTCAAAATTCCATTTTAAAAGATGTTTTGGGCCGCAAACACGTCAAATCTTGATTGGTACCGAAAATGAATGCGAATACACTGAACACACTGAATGCGCCAGCTAACACTACATTGATTCTTCGTGACTTTTTCGCCAAAAATGAAGCCCATATCGCTCCACAATCACCGTATTCACACATTGCTAATTCTGGCTATTCCCTAAACTCAAAAGATCACTCCGGGAACAAAGTTTTGAGTCGATTGAAGAGACATTTTAAAAATCGCCGAAATCAGTTTTAGCATCTCACAAAACCAAGCGTAACTCAAGCACTAATGAATATTTTGACGTAAAATTTCACATAGATGTCAAGGATAGTGCTAACAACCTAAAAAAGAAAAAAAATTGAAATACCATATGCCCGGGAAATTTAAATTGAAAACTGGTCTTACTTCTTGGACACAGTAGTACATATACAGTATTTTTTTTTTATTAAATTTATTTTTACAGGCATGAAACAACGGAACTCTGAATAGTTAAAAAAAATATAATTATGAGAATCATCTTTACATTATTGTATAACTGCAATTCAATTCACATTTTAAATATCTATTCAATAAAAATTGCGCCATATAATGCAAGTTTTTCTCAATTTTAAGACTTAAATGTTGAGCCTCAAGATATTTATTGATTACTCTAAAATTTTACATACACTTATCTCTCTTATATGGTTTCACAATTTTTCTACACTAAAGAGAAAGAAAAAAAATGAAAATATAAAAAAAAAAAAACACTGTAGAATGAAAATGTTACATCATTTTCAGCTAATTTAGCATATTTAGACCTTAAAGAGGAACCACAAAGTATTTATCGATGACTTTAAATTTTTCTACTAGTGATTTTTGTATATTTTTTCAACATTTTCATATAAAAAAAAATTCTAAAATTCAAAATGTTGCTGAAAAATGAACATATTTTTTAGTTACTTTACATATTTAAAATGCACATATGCCTGATGGCTAAGTGACTAGCGCTGTGGCGCTCGGTCCCACAGGTTTCGGTTTCGAATCCCGGCGGTGCCATGGATGTTTGCAGTGGTTCGGAATCCACTTTAAACCGTATTTCCCGGTCTAATAGGATCGTAGAGTGTCATGGGTCTAGTGTTTCTCACGTCTTTAGCATATCTTCAAGCTGCAACGTACCCCTTGGGTAATGTTAAATGAGTAACAGCGGTGCAGACCTTGCCTGATGGCATAAAGATTAACTGTTCCTGTATTGTGAGCTGCATTAAAACAACATATTTAAAATTCTAAAATTAAATCATAAAATCTTAATTATTTTTATCTCAATTGTTGCGCTCATGTTTCTGAAACAAGCCCACAAATTTTCCATGCTAGAGAGAAAAGAACATCAGATTTTTTCTTATTGTGCATTTCAAACTTAAATTTTGGAATTTCTTTCTTGAAATTTACTATGTACTTAAATTCCTATGATCATTTCTAATATCAATAGAAATGAAAAATAAAGTTTTAGAAAATAGATTTTATAGTGAATTTTATGTTTTGAGAATATGTTTTAATAGTAACTAAATTTATCAACTTTTTACTCAATATAAGAAAGCATATGCAGTTTAAGATGATGTGCTAATTTTATAAATGATTGACAAATAGAAGTAATTTTTATATATATTCTAACACTGAAACAAATAACAAAACTCTTTTCACTGAAACTCATTCGAATAATAAACCTTACAGTCGAGATATAAATTTACAATACTTCACAAATAGCATAATTCTAATCTTGAGCATTATTCGAGATTATATGAGTTTCCATTTGTGTAAATTAAATGTCATGTACACATCTAGGGCCAAACCAATAATTTATAATATTTGGTACTTACGTATTAACGCTACCTTGGCTACAGATTTGGCGGTTTTTAAGTGGCGCCAATCTAACAGCTACAGATTTGCTAATTTTTGATGCCATTTTTTAGTGCTACGAAAATGCGTATTTGGGATTTTATTTTTTGGGATTTTATGGGATTTACAAGATGCAATTTTATTTTTTCAAGAACGAAATATTTTACCAAAAAAACGAAAATGTCCCACTTCCCATGACATGAAACTTTATTTTGGTAAACGTAAGTTTTGGAAATGCAATTTCAGTCAGTGTGCTTATCATGTGGGACTTAGAAAAGACAACTGGTTTGAGGGAAGCAGAATTCCATTTAAAACCGCCAAATCTGTAGCTGCGGTTGGCGTTCAAAAGATACTGCGTGCGCGTGCGAACAACAAGATTGCTCTTTATTGGCGCAACTGTAGCCAAGGTAGCGTTAATATGTAAGTACCTAATATTTTTAATACAATATCACTAAAAGTAGAAAAATAATAAATAACACAACTTGCAAAAAAATATAGAACAAACAAAATTTAAAATACAAACATTTATTCAAGCAATACAAACATTAAAACTTTAAAATAAGCATAACAAGACTTTATACAACAATAGAAATATTTTTTTTAAAATACAACAATATATCATTCAATGATATCAATCCATTTCTTTTGGCTTTTCCTGGTAACTTTGTCTTCGACTGCTCAATCTTGATATCAAGAAACTGTGTAGAGGTTCGCTATCTAGGGGATTTAAATCTGAAATTAATTATAGAAATCTATGTATAATACTTTAAAAAAAAATCTACATTATAACAAAAATAAAAAAACATAGTACAGTACGCTCTCTTTAATCAGGCATTCTATAATCCAGGGGTCTCCAAACTACGGCCCGCCAGTGTCATAAATCTGGCCCACGACGGCGAATAGCTCATTGTTTTTTTGTTTGTTTGTTTTAAACACAGAATGACAAACTCGGTTTTATTGACTTCCTAGGTAAAGCTTAATGACAAGCATAATACGCAGAAAATTTAACTTATGCAATTACTTAATTTAACTTGAACATCCCGCGGTTACCCTCGATAATTATGTTGGGATAAAGAGTATCGCATACGTATGTATATCGATGTTTGGAATGTATATATCCTGAATCAAACATAAACCTGCTCGCTCAGAGTGCGTACTCGGCGACTAGTCTAGAAATTATAGATAATGGCAGAAAAATTAAAACGGTTTTGGCCCTTGGTACTTACTGGAGTAAACAGTATGGCCCTGAGGCTGGAAAGTTTGGATCACATTATGAAGTTATGCTTTTGTATTTTTTTCCATCCATATAGTGACTTTTGTCTCTGAGCACCAGATTCATAACTACAGTAGAACCTCTGTAAGTCGAACTTCAAGGGAGACGCCAAATAATTCGCGTTGTAGAGTTTTCGAATTATGGAGGATTTCGACTAATGCAGATTTTGTAAGGAAATATTCGGCTAGTAGAGATCTAGATTCTTTCTGACTTATTTTGAGTTAGGTAAAATAAATAAAAATTCAACTTAAAAGTTATATTATGTACTACAATAAAAAATCAAAATAATTCCGAAACAACCTTAAAATAAAAAATATTATGTATTAAAAAAGTCAATTATTTATTTATTTATTTGCTTTAGACAATTCGATCGTTCTCTATCTATCGCTAGAGTTCAAATGAAATCAATAGCAATAATAAGAATTATAATAAGAATATTTCATAGAATTGATTATTTTATTTACTGTATACTTACATTGTTTTCAAAGAAACAATGGCGTGCATTGTCGGCAAATCCTTAAAGTCGGTAACTTATTTTTCTTCGAGCTATACAGGTAATTAGTTTCAAATGATCGAGTTGTAAATGTTGTAAAATCGAACATTACTAATGTTCGAGATACAGAGGTCCAATTTCTTCTTCGAGTTACGGAGGGAAAATATATACCAAAATGGCTTGTGGGGATTGACTAATTATTTCGACATATAGAGGGTTGAAATTTTGTTGAATTTGAGGGTTGGAGATTTTGGGGCTTGAAGGGAAGGGAACAAAAAATTTTTTCGAGTTATGGAGGTTTTCGACTTATCGAGGTTCGACTTAAAGAGGTTCTACTGTACATGCATTTTCAAATTTTATAAAGTTACTAGAATGACAAAATATTTTGTCAGATATTTATGTCATCAGCACATGTACAGCAGAATGAACACAAACACATTAAATATGTGCATTTGAATTGTTTAAATTTTTGTCAGGAGTGATTTAACTTTGATGCCCCCTGCCCCCCTTTAAAACTCTATTGGTACGACAATTCGGCAAAATCGTTAATCTGGCATGGCCGTAGTCCAACTTGTAGAATTAAAGAGACATCACCATATAGACATAAAAATAAAGGTAACTTAAGAAAGGACACTAAAATACAATAAAGTTTAAATTTTGCTTCACAGATGGAAAAGTAAGTAGATTTATTTAAGGTTTATTTTTTGTTAAATTAAAAAAAAAGTCTAGTTTTCTAAAAGAACTTTGCAAGAAAGACAGTATATTCTTTTCTTCCAAATATAAAACCAATCATTCAAAAAATATGATAAGTTTTATGTTTTGATTATGAAATCTGAAAAAATAAAGTGGCATCAAAAAAAAAAAAATTTATTTTTAACTTTTGATGTGAGAAGCTACGTAAAATCAGTTTGTATGATAGCTGGTTCAAAGGGATAAAGGTAAGTCTTATGCTTGCATATTCAATTTAAAATGCTAATAATTTCAAAACCATATATCATGGTTACATAATTTGGAAAATCACGAAATATCATGGTGTAGCAAAAATGCAAAAGATTCTAGTTTGGGGTGTGTACCATGCAACAAGGTGTGAAAAGGGAAAAATGGATTCATAGGAAAATTCACGGAAACATATTGCACAAAGTAAGGGACTCAAAACAAATCCAAAAATCCTCAAAAAAGTCATACATCCTGAGTAATAGGGCCTGAAGACGATGCGAACCCATTGCAACCAAAGGACCCATTACTCTTGCTATCACCACAATCAACCATAGATTTGACAAAAAACTCAATGACTTGCAGAGCAGACTTTATGAGGCACCATTTTAATTCCATTAGAATAACTGCATATATATTAACATTGTAACATCGTTTGGTTTCAAGAAATGCCTATACCATTCCTACAGCAGCACAAATCAGAGAACTTTGCCACCATTTTTTTTTTCCTACAAAAAGCCATATAGAATGTGGATGAATCCCCATGATGAGGGTTGAATGGTGTGGTGGTTCAGTATTTCATATCGGTAAACACATCAAATAATAGCGTTTAATACAATTTCAAAAATAAAAAGAACTTTAATATTTTAAGGTGGACGTTATTTAACAGCAACATTTACAATTTTCTTCATCCCATTTGTTTCACTTGCAACAGTTAATAAGTTGCAGTTAGAGTTCATTCTTGAAGATGGCTCCCTCTGCCATATAACTGAGGTGCTCTTTGTAGATGCTTTTCACGAAATAGAGTGTAAAATAATATTGAAATTAAAATTTTCGGCACATAAAAAGTTTGATTACAGAACTTTCAACTTTTTAATAATATTGTATTTTTAAGCATGTAAATGAATTTAGCACCACAATGGAATAAAGTGACACTAGCATATTCATATAAGGTATTCTCAAAATTTCAGAAGACAAATTTCAATTTGGTCATATGGAAAAGTAACAAAATTATTGCATTTTGTATGAATTGAGCACTAATTTGCAGTCAGAATTAAAAGATTTCAAACAGCTGTGTACAACTATTCAGCTAATCCATACTATTACAACAGAACATAAAAAAGTAGTCAAACTTCCAGATTAAAAAGCCTTATGTAACACAAAATTATGCAGGTAACTAATCAGGACCATTCAGTTTTTCTCTTTTTAACTATCAAATAATCATGATCATTCAGTATAATCTAAAAAATCTAACACATGGAATTTATAAAGCAGAAATGAAACTAAATTTAACAAAAGATCACATTCAGGCAAAGCTGATATTTGCCTTGTCCATCATATTAAAAAACTACAAGTGAAGAAAATGTGTATTTGCAAACAAAAATCCATTCAACTTTGATAAATCCAATGATTTCAGATATTACTGAGAACATGTATGAAGTAACTATTCATTTTTCAAGCTGGTTTAACTAAATGTATTTTTTATGATTCAAGTTAGCCATAATAGATGGATAAACTGATTTGGTTTCTCAAAAAAAATTTTTTTTTTTTCTTTCATGGATTATTTTTGGAAATAATTTCATTTTCATAGTAGTCAATGATAAAGTTAGGTTTCATTTCAAAATAGTGTACAGTTTATTGATATATAATCATCAGCATTGGAATTTTCTATGAAAAGTTTTGACTGAAATCCTTTTTAAAACATCTTGGGAGATTTGATTTGCAATGTACATGCAAATAAAAAATAATCTAACTCAATTACAAAAATGTAAACATTTTACACACATAGATGCACATATTCATTTTTCATGCAAAAAATTAAATATATTTACAAATAGAAGCCAATCCATGCATAAGCCATGAATGCATTTTTCATAAAATTTTACTAAAGTTTAAAACCTATATATATAAGCCGAAATAAAAAATAATTCCTGTAATGCTCATTGTTTATGGTATACTAATATTTTGGTACTTTCTCATTGGTTGGGCATTAATTTCGCCACCATCAATTTTTTTTTGTTTTGCCAACGACAAAACAAACCAGCAATAAAAACAATTTCGAAAATATAACAAATCCTTTTCATAAAATAATCAATCATTTTATTTATTTTTTTTTCATAACCTTAAAAATTTAAAATATGCAATATTTGACGATTTATCGGTTTCGTCTTGTAATGGAAAAATACCTACATTTTTTGCTAGATTAACAGATCCATATAAAATCCAACCCTCATAGTTAAGCTTTACAAAAAGTTATTAAAATTCTTGACTCATTCATAAAAATGTACAATAAACATTGGTTTCAGAATTTTTCCAAAGAAAATATTTTGAAACAAAATCAAAAGCATTAAAAGATTATTTTTCATCTCACAACTTAACAGAATGAGCTTAGTTAGAAAACAAAAAGAAGGTAATAACAGTTTTTTTTTAACAATATCGCGATTTTTAAGAGTTTCTTCTGGTTTCAAATTTTTTTTTCAACTACTGAACACTAATAAAAAAAAATATTCTATCAAGAGACATGCTTAAGTTATAATTTATCTCGACTATTTATTTCGGATAGTTTATCCTTAAAATTAGAAGTAGCAAATTTAACTACTCACCATCATATTCCAAGATAATGCAAGAGGAACCTTTAATGAGACTACTTAAAGTGTGCATAAAACAATCTCTGTGGTATTTTAAAATAATATCATTCATAACTAGTTTCATTTCATCTAAAGTAGCTAAAGGGCTTGGTATCTCAGCAGCAATATATATATTTTCCTATAAATAGAAGAGAATCAAAATTTTGTCACATCACTTTCATTATAGGAATCATAAGAAATATCTATTCATTAATTAATTTTTCTAAGCATTTTTAGTTCAATAGTTAAAAACTATATTGTGAATAATAAATTATGAATTCTTACGTATCTAAATTCACAAATCAAAATGAAGGTTACTGCAATGATTTACTGTCACAAATCTTTCACTTTGGATACATAAATTATAGTTTAGATCAAGGGTGTCAGACCTGCGGTGCACCTTGAACATTTTTGCAGCCATGAGATTTATTACATTTTATAAAATATATTTATTTTATAATGACCAAAGTAGTGAAAACCAATGTATAAAAAAATACATTATTTGCACATCCGTATATTCAAAAATGAACTGTCGAAATTACGAGAAAAAATTAACTTTGATTTTAAAATAATATTCTCGCGAATATATGACAGATATTGCCTGTTTTATTTAGGAGTTGGTTACATTTACAATTACAGCTATGGGTTGGCAGAACAATTAAATTATAAACACCAATTACAATGCACCACCAATACTGATATTCACGAATTACGATAAACACCAATTACAATGTGCAAATACCTAAATTGAGATCGATTTGCAAAAGCTAAGTGAAAGAGTGGAGAAACAAATATCACAATAGTAAATAAATATTTTTCAATTACTTCTTTTTTTTTTATTTCATTTATATTTATATATTTTTTTATATTTCATTTCATTTTTCTCAACAATGTGTGTTTAGTATCATTATTATTATATTGTCTATGTTTACATGTAAGAATAATAGTAAATAATAATAACTCATTATGTTTCAATTGTTCACTCCAAAAAAATGTCTATAGTGGGTCTAATAGTAGATATATAATTTTTTTATGTGGCCTGTGGAGTTATGATGCCTTTCAAAATGGCCCACAAGATCATTTGGGATGGCCACCCCTGGTTTAGATCAATTATAATGACAAAATTATGTTCTAATATTTAAAAAATCATAAAAAGCATGATTTTAGTCTTTTGAATCTCTTTAAGACCATTAATCTTTGAATATAAATGCATATGTAGAAGAAGAAAAATTAAGAAAATAATCTATTTTAATTTTCTTTCATTTCTGAATCCCAATACCATGTCATTTATTGCCTAATTTTTAAGCAGAAGATTTTACAGGATTGTTTAATCATAAATTCAACATACTCATGCATTTAACATCTTGATAACCTTGAAGACAAAGCTACATGTCAAAATGAAATGCGATTTGAACGCATCTAATGGCAGTTTAAATGCAAAGGTTTCTTTAAAAATGCTACAATTGAACTCCAAAGTTCCATGCTGAATCATGAAAATTCCCTAATTGCACAAAAGAAACCTCTTATTTAAAGTGTTCATTGTAACATAGTATTGTGTAAAATTTCATACATACTGTTTATTTTATCTAGAATAGTCAATGACTTTATAATCATTCACTTTATGACAAAAGTGATATTTAACTTCAATAAGATGAAGAATTCTCTAGAAATATTTTATATCAATTAGACTTTCAAATTTCCTGAAACATTTTGAACTAGAATACTATTATACAATAAATCAGTACTTATTTATTAAACACAAAAATTTGAAAAAAAAAATTAATTAATCCTAATGGGTTAGTAAAAAATTGAGCAAAATAATAAAAAAAAATGTAAAATTCATGAAAAATTCACCCAACTAATATTGGAAATGTACACTTTAGTAACAATATTTACAGGGTTGTACATTTAAGTTGTTGTGAAAAATCAACATAAAAATATTATTACAAAAATTTTTTTAAAGTATATGTATTTCTGTCATTTCATATATTTGTGTCTGCATACATCGTGACATTAATATATAAAAAATGTTTTAGTGTGCTCTTAATTTTATCACATAAATTCTAGATGCAGTGGTATAAAATTAACTAAATATTAAATTATACTTACATGGTCATTTTCAATACAATAAACAGTTGAGCTCAAACTTCTATTCAAATTAGCTCCTTGGTCATCCGTAATTTCATCCAATTTCCCTACATACGTTATTTTTCCATCTCTCCCATTTAGACTACCATTGGCATTGCAAGACAGTGGATAAATAATGACAAGTTCTTTTACCAGTAAAGTTATTTTATGTTCATTTTCAAATTTCCTCATTCTATTTACTATATCTAAATATAAGAAAATTAAAAAAAAAAAAAAAAAAAATTAATACAATTAATATGCATGGTATAAAAAAACTGTAAAATACAAATTATTTATAACTATAATAGTGGTTCCTAAGCATTTTTCAGTCATAGCACCCTTTAAAATTTTCCCATGTTGCCTTTACTCTCAGTAAAAGTATCAAAAGTAAGATAAAAATAATAAAAAGTCATGTGCTTGCATTAGTGAACAAATTCATACATTTGTTATCCATTTCATTAACATTAAATTAAAAATTAATAAAATGCATGAGCCTGTTACCCTTGCCCACAATTTGATTTAATTATCTTCTCATATCATAGAATAAAATAGGACGCAGACTATATTTTTTTCCAACATTGTAGGACACTTGCTTTTTATCACAGCAAACATCAGAAACTCAGCTTCACACAAGTATGACACCAAAAATGAAATTAAAATCAAGCTTTATCACTAAGAAAGATACACCTATTTTGTCGAAATTCAAAATACTGTCAGTTCCACAGTGCCAAATTTCGTTTTCAAACACCATTGCTAGAAAACAACTTGAGAACAATTTTGTTAGAAAACAATTCTTTTTTTGCATCTGATAATCAATAATAATTTTTTTTTTTTTTTTTTTTTTTATAAAAGCTGAAATTTTTTCCATTGACTTCAAAAGTTGCATGTTTTGTAGAGAAAGATTCAGACAATTCAAAATTTCAAAAATGTGATGCTCTGTTAAAAAATCTGCATTAACAAATTTTTCAGCATCTTTGCATCATTCTTCTTACACTTCAATTTTCTGTCACAGTTCAGCGATATGTGATAAGACATTATAATGATAGAGCTATTGCGCACTGCTGCAGTACAACAGAGAAAAGTGTTTGGCTCTCATATCCTCACATAGATTTTTGAAATACCTTACATCCCATGAATAAGTTTTTACAAAATTTTCTACAACCACTGCCCATTCTAATACCTGATTCAGTCAGGGCTCGGATGCTTTGACGTAAACACTTCCCTGTGAATAAAGCAAAGAGTCCTCAGTGCATACGTGGCATTGCTTTGAATAAGTGCCAATAATCCTCTATAGCAGACAGACATGGAATGAGCTCTATCAGTATAGACATCAAAACACTTAGTCTTAACTCAGATATAATTGCATCAAAAATCTCAAACAAGTCCTGAGCCTGAAGTGATATTTTTACGAAGAGAGGAGATCTGCAATGTGAATACCTTCTATAAATCATACAAGGCATATTAAATGGGCATTTTAAAATTATCCGCAACCTTCTCCAGCTGAAACCCTTTATTTAATTTTTTCAATTAATTAATCATTGAGGTCCTCCACTATATGTTACAATCTGTGACTAATTATGTTATTGGACAAAAAAGCTTTTTAAAAGCAGTTTCGCAGCAGACTCACCAACCTGATGAATCCACCATAACTACAGCAGTTGGTAGAATAAGTTCTGCAATAGTATGAGTTTCTTGATTTTCCCTATTCTATAAGCCAAATTATAACATGCTAGCAAAACATTGTTTCAAATGATACAGTCTTAAAATATAATTAAAAACATATATATATATATATATATATATATATATATATGTATGTGTGTGTGTGTGTGTGTGTGTGTATTATTTCTGTTATTTCAACTTATTAGTAAAGAAACCATGAGGTTTGCAAGCATGTAGTGGTAAATAATTTCTAAGCGACACTTCAATTTACTTGGGAACCTACACTCTGCTACTAAAACTATCATACACATATTACATTGTAATCTCTCTTCACCATTTATTTCCTTCAATATAAAACCAAATCTTAAATAACTGTCATTATAGTTATAACATTTTCTTTCTTTTTCAGAGTTGTGCCACTACTTAAGGGTGTATTTTCTTTTTCTGCACTTTCCCATTTATTACTGCCCAAAAAAATCTGGTACTTCAACAAAGATACAAATTCAAAAATCACAACTATTTATTACAATGCATGAAGTATTATAACATTAACTATACTACATTACCTAATTTATATCATGCATAGAATTTATGTTCACTGGATTTCAACTATCAACTGATTAACTGGACCATACCAACTAAATTTGCCTGCATATTGCTACCGAAGATCTTCCAGTGCAATCCAAATCTGCCGCAAAGAATCTAAGCATATCAAAATGAATGTATCGTTGCAGGCTTGCATTTACAAGAACATTATTTGTTCTTGTAATTTGTTACAAGTCTTTTACAAGTAGTACATCTGTTACAAGCTGTCTTTAATATCTATTACTTTTTAAATATGTATAATTATTTCATGTGTGTAATTTCTCTAAATCACAAGATTCTGGAGTTTTTACTAATATGTTAGGATATAAATGTGAAGATTTTGGTGGTTTGGTGTAAATTTTATTATGGTCACAACAATGCATAATTCTACATGAAATAATGTCACTTTAAGAATAATTGAATTAAGTAATTTGATTGAGGTTTATTTGGTATGGATGATATTAATCTACCATTTTAGAAATTGGTTGTTTATACTTTTCATTATGATTTAATTAAATCACCTCAATACAGGTTGATGATTTAAATTAGTAAAATTAATTGAGAATAACACAACAAATAAAAAATTATCCATTAAAATATTATTCTATACAATATAATTACCTTTAAGAACTATTTTATAAAATGCTGAATATGCACCAAATGCCCACAATGTACCAATACTTTTCTCTATATTTTGAGATGAGGCAAGATCAACATCATCGTAATCACAGAGCTGAAATTAAAATTCATTGAAATTAGTTCCCTCATATATTTAATTACCATAATTTCCTGCCCCTAATTTAATAAGTTTCATAAATATCTATATAATATCTATGATAAATTTTAACTATCCAATTTTAAATATCCAATTTAGTAATAAAAAATTTTCTTTGATATTTAAAAGATGTCTCACATTTTTTTTTATATATATTTAAAACATTACTCAAATTATGAAAGAAGGAAATTTTTAAATGATTTGGGTCAGTAATTTATTAATTTTCTGGCTAAAATGAATAATGTTAATTTTGGTCCCATTGCACACAATGTTATTTGTTAATTATTTATCTTTAATTTTAATCACTTAGCCAATAATAAAAATGAAATGTTTTTTAAAAGTTATTTCTCTATAAATATTAGTAAATATATTTCTAAATATGGATTATTCATTTATATTTTCATAGCAGGAATAATATATATAATATAAATCTGTAATTTTGATTTATAAATAACCTGAAGAATCAAATATTAGATTTAGATTTTATTTATTATAATGTTATCTGCACTTAAACTTATTAAGGCAACAGCTTTAGAAAGGAATTTTTATGTATTTTTACAGATCTAAAAAGAAATAATACATAAAAAAACACTGATTAAAAGGGAAGGACAAAATTCCATTTTTTAATCAGTATCTTTCTGTCTAAAAATATTTTAAATAAGAGTAGGAAATAAAATATTGCATTACAGTTTTAAATATTCAAATACAAATATTAAAAAATTGCATACCGCATGTATTGAAGCAAACAGCAGACTGGCACAGATAAGGTGCAAAAAATCCAAAATATGCCTTAGCTATAAAACATAAAATATAATTATTAATGAAAGCAACATGCTCACATATTTATAAAGGGCTCTACAATAAAATAAAAAACAGTTTGGAAAATAAGTTTATATCATATGAAGAAACATAATTTTTTTTTTATCAGTGTATGTCAGGCAGGGTAAATATAATTGAATTTTATAAATTTTACTTGTACCTTTTTTTAAAAAAAAAAAAAAAAAAAAAAAAAGTGGAAAAAAAAGTCCTCAAAAATAATAAATTAATTATTAATTACTATTATTAATTTTAATAATGAAAACTTTATTATCATTTCATAATCCATTAATCTATTTATATGTCTGCTTACAATAATTCCATAATTATACACTTAATTCTGAAGGAGGAAAGGGGATGAATGGGCAACTGCAAACAATATCTCAGTACCTAAATCTGACAATTCAACAAATGTCATTAAAAAAGGCAGTTTAATCTGGATTGCACACCAAGCATGCATAATCTTTATCAACTAGATGTTCCAAGTAAACTTCTTTACTATGTCATAAAACACACAAACAACAAATGAGACCCTGGCATATTTTCATGATTTTTTCAAATTACGATTTGTTTTAATAGAAAACAACAGATCTGCAGTTCTAATAACCAGCAATGTACTAATTTTCATAAAATTTTGAACTTCCTGCCACTTTCAAAAATATCTTAGGTTTCAGCAGTCATAATTTGTTCTGTTTATCCATCTTAATCTTCACAAGAAATTTTGATTCACTCATATTTTTTAGCTGCTTTGTTATACATCTTCAATAATAGCTTGTTTTCTTGATTTCGAAGTTAAGATCACAAACAGTTGCGACAGTATCCTTTTATTACCGTAGCAACTGCTTGTTGAAAATTGTAGAGGAGAATTTTTCTTACAGTCACTCATTGATAACCCAAATATATCATTATTAGAAATCATTGTTAATTAAGACACCAAATTGTATAAAATAAAAATTATTTTCCATTATTATATAAAAAAAAAATTTGAAGTAAAAAATAAAAAAAATCTTTTAAAAAATCAACCATGGATTCAAACATTTCATGATTTGATTTATCAAACCTTATTTATAAAATTCAATAATTCCCCAATATAGTGTCTAGACCAGGGATCTTTAATGTATTAGGATAAAATCAATACTGAGTAATCTAAATTCACCCTGCCAAGGAGAGAAATATATATATATATATATACACAGGGTGATTATAATTGAAGTCCCACATTGTCAAAATGAGTTCAAATTTGTACTGAAGATATTTGAAGGGGGAAACGATATGGCATCAAAAAAAGTTCCACCGATTTTCCCCATCCAATTTGGTATGACTTTGCTGTGGTGGATGGGCTTTCCATTAACAGTGTCACAACTGTTGAATGACTTAGAAGTCATTTTTTCTGTCAAAAAACCGAAACAATCAAGCACATTGAACACTAAAGTTGGTTTAATGTGCAACTCATGTCAAATACATCGTACTTTCGATTCAAAATATCACTGGCAGCCGAATTCACTTTCTTTATGACGCTAGCAGCGCCATCTATTAATACATTTCGGAACTTATTTTTGATGCTACACCGTTTCCCCCTTCTTCAAGTATATTCAGTTCAAATTTGAACTCATTGTGATGAGTGGTTCTTTTTTTACAGCATTTTGAAAGTGGAATTTTAATTATAATCTTCCTGTATTTAAGGAACATTAATTGAACGCATAAGAAAAGTGTTACTAGAAAAATGTTTTCTTAAAAGTTCCAATGTCCCTGTATTCTTATATTGTATTTGAAGGCAAAATATTTAATATTTATAAACAAAATGTAAGATATGCTAAAACATTTCTTCTTATGCCTTTTTTTTTTTTTCATTCAAATACTAAAATAGTCAATCTGTAATATGAATACAAAAAAAAATATAAATATTATTTTTAAAAAATACAATACAAAAAAAATATTATTTTTTGTTTCTTTCATTAGAAATTTTTGATAGAAAACTCATACATATATATATATTTAGATACATAACATTGTATTAGTATTATAGCTTTTGGCCTGCTTTATTTGGTTGAATAGGCAATGTAGCCTTTAGGCCAAAACATTTAGAGACCCCAGATCTAGACACAAGAAATACAACGGGGATAAAAAAAAATTATGTTAAAATAAATAAATTAAATGTGAATTAATATAAAAAAATTATAATACAAACTTCTAGAAATGGTAAAATGCAACAACTCCCAAAAATAAATAATAATATTCCAAACAGTAATGGTTTGTGATTCTCAATATGTTTCCATAATTCTATAGGCAAGTCAATTTTTTCATTTCCGAACCAATTTTCTGTAGCCAATACAATTACCAAATGGAATATTGACGTTAATATAATAACTGTTAAAGCAGAATATAATGCGAAAAATATTGAAAAATCTGCAAAGAAAAAAGGGGAAAAAATAAATAAAACTGATTACATTAAATATATTGATTTTCTACATATATTTCAATTTTTCACAAGCACCATTAAATACTAGATACCATTACAAATATTTATTATCATGTCATATTATAATTAGTCATTTGTAAGCACATTTATAAAAGAAAGTTCAATTTTAATACTAATTAATATATGTTTTTTTTTTTTTTTTTTTTTTTTTTTTGTTAATTTTATAAAAATGTTTTTCTCATGATTATTTTAAAATGTTTTACTATATATATTAAATTATTTAATAAGTTCATATCAGTCATTGATGAAAAAATTCTTTGACAATCACTGGATAATCTATAATAACTAAAAATTTAAATAGATTAAAAAAGGGAAAATAAACTATTATATAAAAGGAAATAAATATTTATAGGTGAAGAAAAATATTAAAAAATGCACAGTAAAAAAAATAAACATGTACTAATTAATAATAAAAATTATACAGTAAATGATCTACTGAAAATATTACTAAAACACAATATATTTTTTCTTTTCGCAGTATAATAAAAATTATAAAGATTATTATTTTTATTATTATTCAAACTCACCTGTGAAATCTAGTACATTCTTTAATTTATCATTTTTCCAACTTAATATTACAAATGAAATGAAAGCAATGAAAAGCAATAGACAAAACATGAACGTTGAACTTCTCGCTTTGGTTTTTACAATAGGCATTTTGTAAAATAATTAGTGTTTTTATAAATTCAAAATCTGGATTTTGAAAATAAATTTGAATTTATGTATATTCTCTTTATCGTTAAATAGAGATTAACAAAATCAGTTAAAAAAAGATAGAAAATATATAAAAATTAATTATATTGAAGTCATTTATTTAAAATTATTCCGTTGGCTATCAAACGAAACCGAAATACTGAAAAAGTAAAATCCCCGTTTTTGTAATCTCCGGAAACCAAACATAAGCAAAAAGTTTCACTTTTACAGTTAATATAATATGAAGTATTTTTTTTTAATATATTTTTATTCATTTTATAAAATAATATAAAAAATAAATCTATTGGACCTTTTATTTTTGTATTAAGTTTGTATTATTATTTTTTTTTTTTCGTAAAAACAAAAGATTCAACGTTATTATCACTTACGTTCGACGTTATTATCATTATTATCCCTTCAAATGAAAGTCACTGGTATAGCTTATTTTATTTGCCTGGATTTTTTAGGAAATAAATTAATAATTTCTATAAGAATCTAAACACAAAACTTTTTCTTTCGTTTAAAAATATAGACTAGCCTTTTTTAAACCTTAACACGGGATAATTATGTTTTTTTACTGGCAACGCTACCGATTTGCTTGGTAAACAAAGTAGGAAAATGTAATTTGATGACCTTGTTAAAAGAAGTGTGCAGTGTATTTAATGAATCGACAAGACTTACTTTTCCTTTTTGATAAGAGAAAGGCAGAACCGAGATGAACGGTGAAACTCTTCAAAGAAACGGATACAGTATGTCTGAAGCTTCAAATCTTACCGAATGTGAGAAACCAATCCGAGTTTGGTGCGATGGATGGTAAAGGAATATATATTATTTATCTTTGAGAGTTTATAATTAAGAGTATTTATTAATTTTTTTTTCTTTAATTTTAACCTTCTATGGAGAAAAAGGGCAAATTAATAAAGTTTTTTTTTTTAATAAATGACAGTTGTTTAATAAATTGTTAGATATTGATTATCTGACATATTAAAATTTAGTTTATTTGACTTTTCAAATAATATCATTGATAACCAGAATTACTTAAATATAGATTTAATTATTTTGTAATTTCTTATAGATTTTCTTAATCAATAAATTTTAGCTTTTTATGTGTTACTTTTTAATAATATAAGTATGAATTTATCTTTTTTTCTAAATACTTTATTATATTTTAAAACAAAAAGCTATGGCATTAATAGTGAGAAGTTTAATTTTAATATCATTTATTAAACAATTGAAATTATTTCAATTTATTCTGAACCTTTTTTTTAAAATTATCATATTTGATTTTTTCAAATATAAATTTTTTTATGCAATATAGTGTATTTTTTGATAATATATTTTTTTATTTTTAAACATTAACTTGTATTATAACAAACACTTTTAAATGTAAATTAGGACCTAAAAGCCTGCACTTGTGTAAAGCATTTGTCAAATAGTAAACTAATGTCTTATTTAGTTAAAACATTCATGTTTATTACTTGATTTGACAAAATTTCTTATTTGAAATTAATATTAACTTATTAAATTTTGGAATTTAATTCTTTAAAGATTAAATTTCAATATTTTTGTTTAGCTATGATATGGTTCATTTTGGGCATGCAAATCAACTGAGACAAGTAAGTTAAAAAATTTTATAAAACAATTTCAATTTTTCCTATTTATGGATGATATTTTTTTCTTCAAATTTAAAATAAATTTTAATTGAGCATTTTTATGTGAAAAAAAAACGATATATATATTTATATAATGAAAGTTTTATGGAACTGCTTATGCTTTTTTTTCCATTAAAAATTAATCTTTAAATATGAAAATAAAAATTTCTTGCTTTACTTGTTCGCAGTTAAAAAAAAAATGTTATGACCATGCATTCTAAAGATAACTGTTTCTTTAAAAAAAAAAATATTAATACAAATAATTCTTTGTGTACATTATAGTTTATGCATGTTTTGAAAGCTAAATTATCTTATTAATATTATTATGTAAAGTTTTATTGCCTCTCTGATGTTTATAACAAATGTAAAAGAAAAATGTTTCTGAAAAAGTGGTATACTTGGAAGTTATGTATAAAACTAATATTATGGTAAATATATGTTATTTGAATTAATGACATAATTTTAGAAATATCTCCAAGGAATTTGTAGTCAAGCCATGTTTATAATTTTTAAGATCTTAGTGATTGAATATGAATTATCTATCTTATCTTTTCAACTTAACATAAACTTTCATGATTTACTTATAACCAGTTGGTAGTACCGGCAATAGTTACAAGTAATAAACAATATTTTCTTTTAAATCAGCTTAACCTAAAATATTAAATGAAGTAATTTACTATTAATATATAGACACATACATATATTTATGTATAATGTCCTTGATGCCTTTAAGATTAAAAAAAATATTGTTGTCTTTTCTATCACATCATTATGTTTTTCTAAATATATATATATATATATGTAATAGTCCTTGAACTCTATTTCACCTTCTTAAGTATCAAGAGAGGGGGGAATTTTATTAATCAGGTCATGGTTTATTACCTTGACTTGAGGAAGCAAGAATTTTTTTTTTTTAAAGCATAGCTTCTTATTCTTGCTCATTTATAAAGGAAAAAATGAATTGCTTTGAGATAAGAAAGAAATTAAAAATAAATAACATTTATTCACACTTATTACGCCATTATATTAAATGTATGTGTAGCAGGTGTTCCTATAACATTTATGTAAGTTTGAAGTGTACCAGATGGTAATAAAAAGTTGCTAATATTCAATGGAATCTGTTTAAATTAGCTATCACTGTTTTACTCACTTTAATGCATGAATAAATGGAGAAAAAGATGATGAATATGAGATGTCTTGTTTAAAATAAGTTTTGAAAAACATGATAGCATTAAAGAATACTATTCCATTTATATACATATATATGGTAAGTGATTGGAGAAGTGCTATCCTTGTTAAGAAAATATATTAAAGAAGAATAGTTTAGAAAAAAAATATTTTTTTACTATAACTGAATTCTTTTAAATTTTTTTTTTTTTTTTTTTTTTTTTTTTTTTTTTTTTTTTTTTTCTTTTCTTTTCTATTAATTCTAAAAAAGATTTCAGAAATTTTTCTCAAATAATATTTATTAATTTCTTTCTAATTTTCTTCAAAACTTGAATGTATTTCAAAGTTATTTTCATAATAAAAGTTAACACCAAGTGATAGTATCAATAAGGAAAACAGTGTTTTTTTTTATGTTGATATACTTCTAGTATCTATAAAATTCCCAAAAGTGATAATGAAAATGTAAAATTTATTAAAATATTCAGATTTTTTCAAAATGAAAAATTAAAGAAAAATGCTTTTTAATTTAAAAATTGTTATCCAAATTGTGTTTATTATTATTATTATTATTATTATTATTATTCTAGTTTCATTTATATCAAATTTGATTTGTTACAAATTTACTTTAAAAAATAATATAAAATAAAAGGTAATATTTGGTGCAAATGCTTTATATTTACACATTTATTTTGTATCAATATTTTTTTTTATATATATAATGCAATTGTGCCATATCTTATTACAGTATCAATTTATTATCGATCTATTTCTTTCAAATCAGTTAAATTATGCATGAAAGAAAGTATTTTAATGATGAATAAAATAATTAAATGGAAATTTTTCTGTCATTTTAATGTAAAATTATTTTTTGTTTTATAAATTCCAATGATTAATACGACTTTCAAATGGCTTGTAAATATATAGGTATTTTATCTCAAAGTATTTTGTGATTCTTAATAAATATTTTTATAAAAAATGTATTATTAAAAATTTGGAATAATTTGAATAATACAAAAATGATCTCCACTTTTATCTTTAGTTTTCTAAAATAATTATTTAAAAGTTATTATTTGATCCTCATAGAATATGTTAGATTGTTTTCCACCAAAAGAAAACAATTTTCAGTCTTAAAATTAGTTTTAATTTTAACTATTTTATTGAAAATTTTAATATATGAATAGAAAAACTCTTCCACGTTGTCTATTTATTAGGAAAACATCATAATTTTTTTTTGTTTATATCAATAAAAAAAATTTAAACAATCAAAGATGTAAGTATTGTAATTGCTTGCCTATAATCTACAGATTATATGTTAAAAAACTACAAAATTTCTGGGTTACTGCACATTATAGGCTGCTGCATACAGCTTCTGGACATTTTTTTTTTCAGAAGTTTCATAAAAACCTGTTTTATAATTAATTGCCCCATAAAAATGTTTTCTTTGCCAGCAAAAGTGACCTTTTCATGCATCTGTGTGTACTAATAGATGAAAAAACCTTGGAGTTAAATTACACATAAGCAAAAAGTGTTTATATATTACTGTGTCCAAAAAGCAAGACCAATTTTCAAATTAAAATCCCCTGGGCTTATGGAATTTCAAGTTTTTTTAGGTTGCTGTCCCTGTTCTTGACATCTGTGGGAAATTTGACGTCAAAATATTCATTAGTGTTTGAGTTACGCTTGGCTTTGTGAGACGCTAAAACTGATTCCAGCGATTTTTGAAATGTCTGAATTAATTGAGCAAAGAACTTGCATTCAATTTTGTTTGCGGAAATGCATAGAATGTTGCAGAAGACATTCGGGGAGCATTCCTATATCGGATAGAAATGTTTAGAAGTGGTATAAACAGTTCAAAGAAGGTAGAGAACGCGTTGAAAACGAAGAGTCCTCTGGTCGACCACCAACCTCAACCGACGAAGCTCAAGTCCAAAAAAAAATAAAGATTTGGTGCTTGCAAACCGTCGATTTACAATTAGAGACCTTCCTAGTGATGTTGAAATTTCAAAAAGATTAGTCAATTCCATTTTGGGCCTGAGACTCGTTAAATCTGGATTGGTACTGAAAACACTGAATGCTGCTGCTCACACTGCATTGATTCTTCGTGAACTTACGACAAAAATGAAACCCATATCATTCCACAACCACCGTATTCACACCGTGAGACTTCTGGCTATTCCCTAAACTCAAAAAACCACTCCGGGGACACCTTTTTGTGTCGATTGAAAAGATTCAACGTGAATCGCCGCGTGCTTTGAAGGCCATGCCTCCCGATGACTTTTTAGCATGCATTGAGGATTGGAAAAAACGTTGGCATAAGTGCATTGTGTCCGGAGGGGTAATCCGGACACAATGCACTTATTTTGAATAAATAAAGAGTTTTTGAAAAAAAAAACTAATAATTGGTCTTACTTTTTGGGCACAGTAGTATATATATAATTATGGCAACAAAAATGCTATTTAAAGTTGAAAAACATTTTATAATTTTTTTGCTAGATATAAAAAAAAATTTGATTACTGTATAGTGGTAAAGAACAGTTTCTGATTACACGAGTTTTTTTTTTATTTATTATTTTTCAATTCCTTCTATTAGTTCACACTCTCCCTATATATCCTCACACTATCCCTATATCTTGTTCAAATTTTCGATCGTTAGTAAAGTATTTTTTATTCATCCACTCAAATTCAAATACAGTTTTTGTAGTGGATGACACTGGATGTTAATACAGTTTTTTTCAAAAATTAATTCATTAATTAAATTTAATGACTTAATTTTATTTTTCTTTAGATTTAAGTTGCATATATCTACCAATAGATGGCGCCAGATAAACTTAAATAAATGAATGAAAATTATTGATAAAGGACTTTCTGCAATATAGTGAAAAAAAAAGTAGGAATTGACTTAATTTTTTTTTTTTTTTTTTTTTTTTTTTTTTTTTTCCCCCAATTTCTTTTTTTTTAAAGGCTGAATATTGGCGGGAAATTACAATACTGCTCTTTAAAATTTCTAAGGGGATAAATTCGTTTTGTTACGATTTTTTCTTTCTTCTTCTTTTTATTAATTTTTATTATACCTCTCCGGATATGACATAAGAAATTTAGAATATTCGAATTTTGTAGGCGTTTTTAAGACATACCAAAGAATCCTCAAGAAAGTTAAGAGAATGCACTCGAATTTTCTTTTGGAATTAGTATTTTTATCATACTTTTTGCAGACAAATAATAAACGTTCAATTTTTCTTTTAATTATTTGCATGTTTCTTATCTAAATTTTATGCCTAGTCCAAATTTAATATGTAATATAGATTTCGGGGAACATGATATGATTCGAAATCGCGAAAAAGGTATATCGATGGTATAATTATGCGGATATTTTGGTTTAATACTATTTACATGAGAAAATTCAGGTGAAAATGTGCTTTTCTTTCAAATTTCGGCTTCCATGGAAAAAAAAAAAAATTTCTTCGCCTTTGATGACGAATTATGCATTTTAATAAAATGTAATTTGTAAGATTAATTTAGAATAATGCGTATCTTTGCCAAAGAATCTTCTCATTCATTTTCTATTCCAAGTATAGATGCCATATCTTCCGAATTTTGAAGTTGGTACCACAGGCTTCAGTTTCGAATCCTGGCGGTGGCATATATGTTTGTTAGTGGTTCGGAATCCATGTTACACTGTAGGTCCCGGTCTGTTTAGTCCTTGTGTGCACAAATTGACCGTAGAGCGGCAAACCAAACTAAATCCGAATTTAAGGCTATCTTCAGTGACGAATTTAGGCTTAGACTCGCGAACCAAGGTCTAGGGCGGCAAATTTTTAGGGGCAGCAAAAATTGGAAATCGATCTTTTTTTTTATCAACGGAAGGCCGAATTTTAATGCTTCTTTTCTTGTTTTGACAACCTCAAGATGTCAATATTTAAAGGGTAGAATTATTTTTGAAAGTAATTAATTGTGTAAGTAGTAAAATTTAAAATATCTAACAAATAGGTACTAAAAACATTTTCGTTAACTATAGCATTTGTCTATTGACGTTACATTTTTCATAAATTTTTCTTAAAAACATATTATTTGAAATATGTTTCCTAATAATTAATTACTCTTCTATTATTAATAATGTCTAGTTAATAATTAAAATTAAATATAAATTGTATTAATTAGATAGATATGATTTATTACTTGATTAAAAGCATTTTATTCAATTCCTTCTATTAGCTCACACTCTCCCTATATATATCTTGTTCAAATTTTCAATCGTTCATAAAATACTTTTTATTCATCCACTTAAGTACAAATACATTTTTAACTTGTAGTGGTTGACACTTGATGTTAATACAGTTTTTTCAAATATTAATTCATTCATTAAATTTAATGAATTAATTTTAGTTTTTTTTTTAGATTTAAGTTGTATATATCTACCAATAGATGGCCCCAGACAAACTTAAAAAAATTAATGAAAATTATTCATAAAGGACTTTCTGCAATAAAGTGAAAAAAAAGTAGGAATTGACTTAATTTTTTTTTATATTACTTGTTTTAAATTATATGTTTAGTTGTTATAAAAATAAATACATATATATATATATTTAATACATGCCTAAATTCAATACCTAAATTTAATTCGAATCCATTATTACTATTCGTATTATTATTATTATTATTATTATTATTATGTATAAGGGCGTCAAATTAACTAGGGCGCCATTGAACCTAAATCCATCACTGGCTATCTTTCGAAGTTCCTGAAATTTTGCACATTTTCCGAATATTTATGGTAAGCAGAAATTCTGTACAGAAGTTTTTGATAATGATTTTTTTTTTTAAATAATATTATCAATACCCCCACAAGAATATTTCAAGATTACAGCTTTCTTGTAAAAGAAAAAAATCCCTAATGCGCTGTTGTTTTTCAAGCTTTATTTATTTATTTTGAAAATACCATGCAATTTTTCAAAGCTGGCAGTTGTACCAGAAATTCCAATAAGTCCTTTAGACTGGATTTTACATAAAGTTGATAAAATGTCTACTTAGATTTCTTCTTCTAGAATATTTAGTATGTGAATTTTGATAACTGTTAATCGGTATGAGTAAATGTCTAGACGAATGTTAAGTACTGTCCAGATAAGATTTAATGTTTATAATCGCTGAAAAAGGCTGTTGTTACTGGAAATCGTTTCTGCAATAGTTTTCTTTCTAGTATCGTTAGTTGCTCATTCGCTATGTGAGGCAAGATTGCAATTGATAGCAGTGGATAAACTATTTTTGCCTTAAAAGTAGTTCTTATATATAAAATACTGGTTTCAAATTTATGGCAGAGAGTAGACAATGATGATTACTAATGTATATTCTATCGAAGAGATGTGCTAAAAAAATTATAGTTTAAAAAAACTAAAAAACACGCTTTTAGAGTTGATCAAACTGAAAAGTAAAAGATAATTGCTAACATAAGCATAAAATGACTGACGAGAAAATGAATGTCACTGTTCTAAAATGTGGGGTGCTTTGTATGACATTCTTAAACTAACTCTGCATATCGGAATGAAACTAGTGAAAAATTATAATGATTGATATCGAGCACCCCACGCTTTTAGAACAGTGACATTCATTTTCTCGTCAGTCATTTTATTCTTATGTTAACAATTATTTTTTACTTTTCAGTTTAACTCTAAAAGCGTGTTTTTAAACTATAATATTTAAAATTTAATTGCGAGTAAAACAAAGGCTAAATGCGAATATGTCAAGCCAGCCAGGATTCGAACAAGGAATCTTCTGATCAGTAGTCAGGCGCGTTATCCCTTGTGCCACTGTCCCACGTAGGTTTGAATGTCTTAGGTACTTTCATTCTACATGGGTTAAATTGCTATTCATAAGTTAAAATAAAATCACTCATCCTGGCGATCCTAATCATGTTGTTGTTGTTTCTTATCCCACCTGGCTGGCCAAGCCCACGAGCCCGTACGTACTCATGATTGAAGGGGAAGGAAGCAGCTTCTGTTGTGATGGAGCACCCGTAGGTAGAAGCCTGACTTTTGCTCCGTGACGCTCTTACAGTCATAGGAGACCGGGACCTACGGCTTAAAGTGGATTCCGAACCACTACAAACATCCATGGCACCGCCGGGATTCGAACTCGAAACCTGTGGCACAGAGCGCCAGACACTCGGCCATTCAGGTCCCAAATTTGCCAACGGCACGCGGTGTTCCCAGGTGGTCACCCACCCAAGTACTGACCGCGCCCAATGATGCTTGACTTCGGTGATCTAACGAGAACCGGTATATTCAGCATGGTACGGCCGTTGGCTGTCCTAATCATGATGAGATAATAAACTTATCTAAATATTTTAGTGTCGTCGGTCCTTGATAAGTCTACAAGGTTTAAATTAAATCTGATCGCTTAAAGTAGGGCAAAATCGAGCCCAAAGAGCGACAAACAAACATACAGGTGAAATTAATAAAAGCGTATTAAAAAATACATTATGCGTGCATCCATGTATTCAAAAATAAACTGTCGAAATGATGAGAAAAAATTAACTTTGATTTTGAAATAATATTCTTGCGAATATATGGCAGATATTGCCTGTTTTATTTATGAGTTCATAGAATACTTAAATATTGCGCGAACTCATGATGCGCGTGCACCTTCGAACATCTAATATAACAGGTTGTAATATGAATATAAAAATGTCTACAGTGGATCTAAATCTAATATGGGGATATATAATTTTATATGCGGGCCGCGGAGTTATGTAGCATTTCCAAAATGGCCCGCAAAATCATTTGTATCGGCCACCCCTGGGTTAGATAATCAATTATTTGGTTAAGAAAGATGGACTGAAAGGAATTTTTGAAAAAAAAAATTGACTCCGATATAGTGATAATATATATATATACATTATGCATAATAATACGTTCTTTCTGATATATGTACATACATATTTCAAAAGATTAATGTGGTGAGAGGTATCTAATTTTCCACAATTACGTCGAGGACTGGTCATGTTGACCATTTCCCTATGAGCAGCCTAATACAAACTAGCCTTGAAGAAGGCATATCATAGGGGCTGCACCGACGAACGATGTTACTCAGTTAGCACTACCCATGGGGTACATGCAGCTTGAAGATATGCTATAGACGTGAGTAACATTATCTCCACAACGCTCTACGATCATTCTAGACCGGGACCTGCGGTTTAAAATGGATTCCAAACCACTACAAACATCCATGGCACCGGCAGGACTCGAATTCGAAACCTGTGGCACCGGGCGTTAGAGCGCTAACCAATCTGCCATCAGGCCCCCTATGTATTATAATATAAACTCCATAAAAGATTATCCCGAGAATTACTCGTATGTCATATTTCTATCTATTCATGGCGGCTGGTTGGTCAATTGGATGATAGTGCTCTGGTCTTTGGTACCATAACCTTCAGTTACGAATCGTGGCGGTGGCATGGAAGTTTGTGAGTGGTTCGGAATCCTGTTCGTTAAACCATAGGTCCCGGTCTAATTAGCCTAAAGTGTGCTAACAATGGCTCACGATTTTTAAAGTGGATTCCAAACTATTACAAACATCTATGGCATCATCGGGATTCGGACTCGTGGCACCAAGTGCCAAGATCGTATATAGTCACTGGGCCATCAGGCCCCGCATCTAAAACTATAAGCTGTAATGAGAAATTCGGGCAGAATGCTATTTTGTTAAACTCAAAATAAACGATTTGTTTTTGAAATAAGAAATTCGCTGTACTAGAAAAAATATCCTAACAACGTAAAAATGTTATTCCAATTTACAATACTTATTCATACACTTTGAATCATATGCTAAAGTAAAGAAATTGGCTGATTGCATCATATATATATGATCCAGCCTTCAATAAACAGTTTTTTTTACTGCTTTCGCAAGATTTGTTGAAAATAAGGAAAGCACTAAACCAATTATATTTCATTACAGTTGCTCGTTTCGTGCTGCTACGCACTTGCGCCAATGTTGTTTACAAAAAAAAATAATAAAAATAAATAAATAAAAAACTATTTAATATCTGTAAAGCAGTGCTTGCGTAGTTTTATGAAGGCCAAGGGTTATATGAAAAAAGAAAAAAACACCGAAGATTATCTAGCGTATATATTTCATTTTTTTTTTTTCTTTGTGTATGATTAAAAATTTGTAGCAAAAAAACCAAATAAAGAATTTGAGTGATACATAATGAAGATTTTGATAGGATTAAATAAATTTAATTAACTTTTATATTTCTCTTTAACTTTTATATTTTTTTGTTGCAACCAAGCGTAATAATGCTTAGTCAAATAGTTCTTTTGTCCATTTATATATATATGCGTATGTTTACAAATATGATTTTATCCTAATAGGTTTGCGTATTATAATTTTTTATTTGGCAACAGTACCGTAATTTCTTTCGATCTGAAAATTTAACATGTTTGGGGCATTAAATATATATATGGCGCTCGGTACCGCGAATTTCGGATTCGAGTCCCGTCGGTGTGATGAATGTTTGTAGTAGTTCGGAATCCACTTTAAGCCGTAGGTCCCGGTCTCATATGACTGTTGAGCGTTGGGTGTAGAGCTGACAACCCTACCCCGTAAAAAGAAAAGCATCTCTCGTCTCGAAATCTACCAGTAGGTAGACAGCCTTGGCCCACAATGGGCTATTGCGCCAATGATGATATATATATAGATATTTATATATATAAATTACAGAGATAGATTGATTTTGTTTGTAGCTCTACTGTCATTTTGTGCACACTTTAGGTTAATTAGACCGATTCCGAACCACTAACAAACATCAATGCCATCGCCAGGATTCGAATCTGAAGCCTGTGGTACCAACGGCCAGAGCGCTAGCCAAATACCGCTAGGTCGCTACATAGATAGAATTCTGTATCCAAGCTACCACGTTATTGGTAAAGTATCTGCTCTTTTTGTGTGCTATTAAATAAAAAAACATTGAATAAAACATTTAAATTTTTACTTTTTTGTCATACTAAAACTTTATCATATATCCTATTTTAAATCTTTTATCAAAATATGAAAGTCCTTCAAAAAAAAAAAAATTATTATATTTTAAAAGTAAAATAGGCATATCAGAAGTAAGGTTGCGGTCTCTTTATTACTAACCTTAAGTTTTATCATATCAGAATAACTAAAATAAATGTAAATCTAAAAGATAAATACATTGAATCCAAATAGGAGGAAATTTTAAAGGGATAAAAATCAAATAATAAATGCGAAAGTTGTTAAATGCGCATTTAAAATCCCAAACATGAAGTGAAATAACGTGAAGATCTATGATGTCATTTCTAATTTGTACTTGTTGTGCAGACGTTTCCTGAATTTTAATTCAATTAGTTTACGTGCGTAATTTTGCTGCGTAAAATGTCAGCTCCATTAAAATGAAAAATAGCTAGTAATTGCCAGCATCTGTTAGACAGTATATATTTTCTTTAATTTGATTAGTTTTATTTAGTAAAAAAAAATATGTGTTTTAAATGTGTCCATGCGAAAAGTCTTATAATATACAATTGGTCATTTTCAATCTCTCATAACCAATTAAATATTGATATTATTATGATACATTAACTCCATCCTAAAAATTAGAGTTTTTATTTAATTAACAAGTAATATAAAAAAAAAAAATTTAAAAGTCAATTCCTACTTTTTATTCACTCTATTGCAGAAAGTTTTTTATAAATAATTTTCATTCATTTTTTTAAGTTTATCTGGCGCCATCTATGGGTAGATATATGCAACTTAAATGTAAAAAAAAACTAAAATTAATTAATTAAATTTAATTACTGCATTAATATTTGAAAAAACTGTGTTAACATCAAGTGTGATCCACTACAAGTCTACTACTTTCAAAAAAAATGCATTTGAACTTGAGTGGATGAATAAAAAATATTTTATGAACGGTTGAAAATGTGAACAAGATATATATAGGAAGAGTGTGAGCTAATAGAAGGAATTGAAAAAATATGTGTTTTAAATGTGCGAAGAGTCCTTCGAAATATAATATACAAAATCCATTCCAATCTCTCGTAACCAATTAAATAATAATATAAATTTGAATTGTTATAATACATCAACTCCATCCTAAAAATTAGAGTTTTTATTTAATTAAAAAGAACTAATTACAATTGTTTCTTTTTTTCCCCCTAAGCGTCAATTAGAAGTTAAATGTTTCATTGAATTTATTATTTTTCTAAGTATTAAGGTTAAGTTTTACTAAAGTTACATTTTTCTTTTAAAGAGAATGTTTTGAAAACATTTATTAAAAGATATATATATAGAGACAGAGAGAGAAATTTCTTCTTTTTTTATATATTGAAGTTATGATAAAGTAAAACCCGCGTATTGTTAATGATGTTTATATAAACTGAAGCATTTTTCTCTTAGTTAGTTTTGAAAGTATTCTCATTATATATATATATATATATATATATACTGAGACAAATCTATTCCTTTTTATATACTGAATTTATGATAAAAGTAAAAATCCACTTAATGTTAACGAATTTTATCTTATAAACTAAAACATTTATCTTCTAAAGAAGCATGCTTTCAAAACTTGTGCTAAACCGATTTTTAAAACATAGGTCTATAAGATTTCTTAACTTAATCTCATTTTTGGTGTTGCAAAATTGGTAAGGATTTTAGCTGTGAGCATTCGATTGAAATTGCTCTTCTCTATTTATGATGAATCTTGAATTACTATTTTAATTGGTAATTTCAAAGAACTTTTCAATTTTGGAAATTGATGTATTACAATCTCTTATTTAATATCATCATCGTCATCGTGATCGGCGCAACAGCCACATGGTGAACCAAGTCCGTCTGCCTACTGGCAGATTTCGAGACAGGAGATGTTTTCCTTTTACGGAATAGGGTTGTCAATCTTACGCCCAACGCTCTACGGTCATATTAGACTGAGACCTACAGTTTAAAGTGAATTCCGAACCATTAAACGCATCCATGACGCCTCCGGGACTCGAGACTGAAACCTGTAGCACCAAACGCTGGTCATCGGCAATCAGGCCCCAAAATTATTCTTTTACTATTATCATCATTAGCGCAACAGCCATATGTTAGGCCAAGGTCGTCTGCCTACTGGCAGATTTCGAGACAAGAGTGTTTTCTTTTTACGAGACAGGATTGTCAATCTTACGCCAACGCTCTACAATCATATTAGATCAGGACCTACGGTTTAAAGTGGATTTCGAATCACTACAAACATATATGGCAACTTATTTAATAGTATTTAATTATATATTCATAGTATATACTTCGCTGTTTAATTTTACGAATTTTCCGTATAATATACGAATTGTCAGTTGATATACGCTTCTACAAGATTAAAAAAATATATTTATTGCAAAAATAATCAATATTTGAAAAGTGAATAAATTGCAATCTCCGATAGCACAAGTTTAATTCTACCAGCTATTCAATTGAAAGGTAAACATCCGCTTTAAAACCGGAAACGGACGAATCGATTACTTGTTAGGGATGCTGAGCAGAAATAAGCGACTCAAAGCAATTTTGAAAGAAACTTTTTTTTTTTTTTTTTTTTTTTTTTTTTTTTTTCAAAAGTTAGTGTGGAATTTTTTTCATGTAATTTTTCTTTTGATCTTATGTAATTGGCAAATTTGAATTATTACATATTAAAATTATTTTATTGTTATTGAAATCAGTCCGAAATTACCTTTCTCCCCTATTAAGACTGTTTGATTCCGTCTGATAACTGGTTTGACTATAAGGACACAATTGCAGCGATTAACATTAGCCACTCTATATTTCTAATGTAGAAGTTTTGATTTGAGCACAATTATAAAAATATATTCTCAAGCACGTATTGCTTAAAAATAAGCTATAATACTTTAATATAACTTTATGATACCATAAAGTTTAAAAAGTCAAGTTTATAATAATTTTCATTTTGCATGCATAACTTCCGATAGAAAAATTTTGATTTCTTTCACATAAAAGAGGTCTATTAATACATTTCGCCACAGTTCAAATATGCTTAGCACTTAATTTATAGTAATAACTATTATATTTATTTATTAAATTCCATGCCTAGTCATCGTTATGTCAATATATATATATATATATAATGTTGTTAAACTACACGAATTTTGAAAATGAAGTGCTTGTAGCTATATATAAATAGATCACTACAAAAATGTTTTGTCTAAACAATTTATAAGCATAAATTCTTCAGTTGCGAGCTGTGCGAATAAATCAGTTTGAAGTTAAGGACTCACGATAGCGTTGCTTTTGATTTACGGCGATTTTGATATAAATAGGATTTCTTTTCTTTTCCCAACTGTGAATTCATTTGATTGTTTTATAAATTATCATACTGTATGATTCTTCTGGTACTTCTTTCTTCCTAGAAACTTGCGTTTGTGCAAATTATATAGCCCAGTATTTAAAAGTTAACAATTTTCAAAGTTTTTATGTCGGAGTCCTCGTAATCCACAAAGTAGACTACGAATATTTCCTGACGATAGAAGTTATTAATAGTTTTACATGTAACTGCTCTATATACACCTGTTGTGATTGAAAAAATCGCGCCATATAATTCGACTATCCCTGAGTACAAGATGGTATGTACAATTGCTACTGATTATGCTTTCGTTTGGAAGTAGTAATTGCAAAGCACAGTGTTAGCCAATGAAATTTTCACCTTTCTGCACGAACTTTAGAAAGTGGCATATATATATATATATATATATATACACACACAGACACGCACACTACCTAGCAGATTCTTGTCAAACTATAATCGCTGCTTTCTGTTTACGATCTCTCTTCCAAGGTCTGCTAAGCGGCTTGGTGGCCAATTGGCTAGAACTCTGGCCTTTGGTACTACAGGCTTCAGATTCGAATTCTGGCGGTGGCATGGATGTTTGTAAGTGGTTCGGAATCCACGTTAAACTGTAGGTCCCGGTCTAATTAACCTAAAGTTGGCAAAAAAAATGACCTAAGAGCGACAAACCAAATCAAACCTCCCAGAGTCCGCAAAATACTGTCCAGAACACTTTTAATGATTATGATATCATTCGCTCTGACTAGATGCTTTACACCTTTTGGACATGTTATTCTTTCCCCAGAACAGAGAACTGGACTCCCAACTCTTTAAATTTCTCTAAAATGTTAATAAGATGAGGTAAAAGGTTCGTTTATCCAATTGGCTTTTGACTGCAACGTGTAGCAATTTCTGTGCTTTGCTATATTTATGTATGAAAATTGCAATGCATAATCGTTATCATGCATTATAAATTCAAAAGGCGATAAAGGATATTAAATGAATATTTTGTTGTTGTTTTCCATGATATGAAATTAACAGTGGTTGTTCACCAAGAAAGAGACAGTTGATTGCCATAGAAATTTTCAACATTTTAATTACGTGAATAAGGACTTCTGGGTGATAAGGTTCTTCCTACTGATAGCCGAGTGACTAGCTCTCGATGCCAGGTTTGATGCCTATTCAGGTTTCGGACTCGTCAATGCCATGGCCACTTTATTTTAAACCGTAGCTCCCTTTCTAATATGACTGTTAAGCGTTGGACTTCGGACTGATAATCCAACCCTGTAAAAAGAAACCACCTCTATCTCAAAATCTGCCAACAGGCAGACAGTTTTGGCTTACCATGGACTGTAGTTCCAGAGAGTTAATTAGTTAGAATAAGGACTTCTATTGATTTCACAAAGCTTTGATTATTTAGTAATATTAGACCAAGTGCTGCCCGTTTGGTCATTTATGTTCGGCAGCTGTTATTATAAACGAATGTGTAATATGTGCTATTATTCCAGTTCCATGGCTAGTTCAATTCAGATGTAGTATTGAAAGACACCTATTTAGGGTACCAAAGTTTCATCATCAAGGGGATTTTATTGTCAGAAAATGAGAAAAATTCGATTTGGTTTATTTTCGACGAAAAATCGCCAAATTGAGTTTGATGAATTTTTTTATGGCAAATTCTGAGTCTGTATGTACTATTATGTGTATCTCTAATTCTTCTAACATCTCACCTGCGCTAACAATTCAGAGCCGAAAATATCTTATACCTTTCTTTACTTTTGTAATGCCGTAAGTAATTGAAATTCCAATTTTTCCGAGTGGACCCTATTCTATCGCTTTGTCTTTTATATTGTTTGTTACTTATCTGATCTTGTAGCCTTATATGTAAGGTAATTACATATTTTATCATATCTTTGTTTAAGGGCAAAAGAGGCTACTAGTTATTGCTTAGAAGAAAAATAAGGTGATGTCTTTCCTTTAAATGCGGGGTTTTATTAGTCTGGAAATTATATGTGTAGGTTCGAATCTCCATTGAAATTGCAGTGTCTGTTGATTTATTGATTAGATCATGGTTAAATCATAAATGATATTGCAGAACTTAAAATTTTTACGTCTTTATAGGAATTTATAAATTGGAAATATTTTACCTGATTTTAGATAATACGAAAACAAAAGAATTCGTGAAATGAAAACGGATAACTGACTTGCTCTCGTGTAAATAACAAAAATAGTCGAAGAAAAAAAACATATTAAACCAGGGAGGACCAACCTTTAATTATCCACGGGTTACATTTGAATCTCCATTGAAATTGCAGTGTTTATTGATCAGATCATGGTTAAATCATAAATGTTACTGCGGAACTTAAAATTTTTACATCTTTATAGGAATTTATAAAAGCGAACTGTTGTCCAACTTTGAGATACATTTGAATCTCTATTGAAATTGCAGTGTCTGTTGATCTATTGATTAAATCATAAATGATACTGTGGAACTTAAAATTTTTACGATTTTATAGAAATTTATAAATTGGAAATTTTTTACCTGATTTCAGATAATAAAAAAAACAAAAGAATTCTTGAAATTAAAAAGGATAACTGACTTGCTCTCGTGTAAATAACAAAAAAAATAGCCGGAGAAAAAAATAATATATTAAACCAAAGATGTCCAACCTTGAGATACATTTGAACCTCTATTGAAATTGCAATGTCTATTGATGTATTGCTTAGATCATGGTTAAATCATAAATGATCTTGTGGAACTTAACATTCTTTATGGGAATTTATAAATTGGAAAACTGTTACCTGATTTCAGATAATACGAAAACAAAAGAATTCTTGAAGTGGAAAAAAATGGCTGCCTTGCGCTCGTGTAAGACGCTAAAAATAGACGGAGAAGAAGAAAAAAATAATATACTAAATTAAGGATGTCCAACCTTTAAATTTCCTTGAGCTACATTTTGAAAGATAAGTGCTCTCGCATGTCGCATCTGTTGACAAAAAAACATTCGCGATTTTCATATAAAATATTATTAATTTAACGGCAATCGTCAAATTAAAAAATAATAATGTAAGATCTCTGATAAATAAGCAAACACATAAGAATACATTTATGATAAATAGCAAAAACGTTCCATTATAATTTTTTTTAAATTATTCTTTCTTTTAGCAGTTATTCATATAAATCATTTAGCTGATAACGAAGTTTTAATCATAGAAATAAAGAATATCTTATAAAAATAAAAAAATATGCATATCCAAGTTTTTTACTTAATTTAAAACAATAATTTTTTTAATGTATTTTTTAAGTAATTATAATAAACTATTATTAAGTTTTAGACTTTTTTAAAAAAATAAGTGCACAAAAAATTTTAATTAAAATTTCTTGATATATTGTAGTTTAAACAGTCCTGTGCTAAATAGAACTACAGTAAATCGAACTCAGATTTACAGAACGCGATTTTGCGCATGCGTATTATATTAATTTTTTCCATTTAATTTAACCAACGTCAGAATTTTGTCTATATGTTGTATACGCTGCACAGCGTTAGCCACATTGTCAATAATTGAAGTATTTCAATCGATTGAAAATATAACTAAAAAAATTGCACAAATTTCAAAAGCAATTGGCGGCGAAGGATTTTCAAAAGTAGATGAAAAAAAATCAATTAATTAATCAAGAAATAAAGAATTGAATGATTTTTCAACGCCAACCGACAATGAAGGCAGCCAAATTGAAGAAGAAAAAGTACTTCAAACTTTCAAAAAGTTAAACTAATTGTTAAAGAACAGGGTTTGTCTGATTTTGTAGTTAAAAATTACTCAAATGAAGACAAAAGGTGGCACTTATAACCACGAAACTAAAAAAGTTGTAATAGTCATTGTCTTAGCAAAATTCGCCAACTTTAAAATAATAATCTTGTATAACTTTAATTAAAAATATTTTTCTAGTTTAATTACAACATTTACGTTGTTTAAACTATACATAAATATACTCTAAGACTAGTGAATTCTCTTAATTTGAATTGTACCTAACTCATTTTTTTCCTATCATTTTAGGCCAAAGCTATGGGAGATTACCTGATTGTTGGTGTTCATACTGATGGTATAGAATTTTTTAAACAATAAAATATTTTAATTGTTGAACTTACTTCATTATTTTAATCTCTGTAAATTTTTATCTCATTGTAGAAGAAATTACTAAACATAAAGGTCCTCCTGTTTTCACTGAACAGGAACGATATAAAATGGTTCGAGCTGTGAAATGGGTTGATGAAGTAAGTAACATCAGATTTAATAGTAAATATTTAATAAAACTACATTTTGACTTTAAATTTGTTACTAAATTTTTCTTACTATCAAGTATTTAATTTTTAACCAGAATGTTGGATAATATTTGTAAATCAATTCTTATTTTTAATTAATAGGTATTCAAAAGTTCTTATATTTTATCTCAGAAATTTAATAATTTATTTTGTTATTTCTAATTTCAACTTAGGAGAATTATGTTCATGAATATATTTATATGATTTAAATTTAATTCATCTTATACAAT
The DNA here is from genome assembly GCA_021605075.1 of Caerostris darwini. NCBI lineage: Eukaryota > Metazoa > Arthropoda > Arachnida > Araneae > Araneidae > Caerostris > Caerostris darwini. The sequence continues at coordinate 124,757 of BPLQ01015473.1, forward strand.
TGAATTTTCAACAATGGAATACTTTTAATTTATAATAAATATTTGAACTATGCTTCGAAGTGTAGGAAATTCTAATTTTAAATCTCTTAAAATACCAAAAGTGATTCCTATTATAATGTTAAGTGATAATTGTAATATTATTAAAATGCATAATATTTTTTAATCAAATAAAAAAAATTTTGGAAGATAGATGTTAAATGTCTACCTAATAGTTGTTTTTTATCATTGACATTTTAGGTTGTTGAAGGTGCACCATATATAACCACAATAGATACATTGGATAAATATGATTGTGATTTCTGTGTTCATGCTGGTAAATCATGTTTATGTCAATTAAATAAATTAACAGATCCGTCGAGCATCTTGATTTTAGTTCTTTTATTTCTAAAATCATTTTTAATATAATTGTATTATAATTTAGATGATATTACTCTGGATGCTGATGGAAATGATACATACCGTTATGTCAAAGCTGCTGGTAGATATAAGTAAGTTATTTGTTTTATTGTATTATAAATGAATTTCTTTTTATAATTGATTAAAATATGGATCTTTAAAATATTTTATGGAAGACCAAATCAATATTTGAATTTTCTCACTTTTGGTTATGAAACATTTTTTATTCATAAAAACTCTAATATTCATAAAGTGACATTAAAGTAGCTATGCTAATTTAATTTAAAGTAAAAGTTTTAAGTTTTATGTTAAATAATACTGGAAAGATATATAAAAGATTTTGTGTGAAAATAAGGTATATGTAGAAGATGTAAACCTCATGTGATAGTGACATAAATATAAAGGGAATAAAAATTTAAAAGGGTTAAAATGAAGTTTGTAATTTTAGTTTATTCATAGAATAATTGTGTACTAAATTTTTCGAAATTATTTTCTGCATTTTCTAAAGATTTGTAGTTCTTCTTTTTTTTTAAGTTCTTCAATTATTTTGAATGAAAATTTATCATGCATTAAAATATTATTGAAAATTACATCAATTTTATTTTAAATACCTTCACAAAAATTGATAAGCAAAAAATATATTTCCTTATGTGTTTGTTTAGTGTTACTTACTTTTTTATGTGTATTTTAGAATATGTGAGAGGGGATTGTGATCCAAAATTTGCGAAAATTGCAAAAATTCCATATTACTCATTCCAAAAAGCTATCCTTTTCGAAAATGCTAAATTTGTCATGTCTGATATAAATGTGCTTAAAAAGTTTGTACAATTTCTGTGGGCAATAATAAAAATGTATTTAACAGATCATTTAAATCATGCTTATTTTGCACCAAGTAAGCATATTTTAATTGAAAGTTAAAATATACTTCATCTATTTTTAATTAGATATCTATGTGAAATATAATATGATATTTATATTAAATGTAATATAGGAACCTGTATTGCTTTAGCCCTTCAACAAATTTTATATTTGCAAAAAAGGGGTTTAATTTATTTTACAAGTAATTTAAGTGATATACAACGCATCCATGAAATTTGTATTAATTATCCTAGCTTTAAATATTTTTCTAATATTGCAGGGAATGCAAGAGGACTGCTGGAGTCTCTACAACTGACCTTGTTGGCAGGTAAAAAAATTTATTTTGTTCATATCATAAATAAATAGATAATAATAATAATAATTCATTATGTAATAAATTAAATATTTCTTATCTTAAAATACTGAACCAGTGTAATCCATTGTTACAGATAATCCAATAAGTTCTCATGCAAATCTTTTTTATTTGCAGATTTAATGTATAATTTTTGTTGTGGCAAAATATACAATTTATAATTGTTGTTACTGTAAAATGTGTTTGAAATATTTATTTTCTGTTAAAACAAACAATTTTTTATATTTTTAATATGATATATATTTGTATTTTTTTATTGTACTGTTATATATACATATATATATATATAAGTAAGCATTACATATTGTATGCAATATTTTTGATGCATGGAAGCAACACGTCAATATTTAAAAAATTATATGTTTGATGTTTCAATTCAAAATAATTATAAATAAATTTATTGTATGATTGCTTAACTCAAACCGTCACTAATGACTGGGAAAGAATATTTTTCCATTAAGAAAATTTTGGTGCAACAGTTAGAGCTGTTTAATAAGGCAAACAATAAGTAAATAAAATATTTCAACATTTTCCTTGCAGAATCCTTTATCAGATGGAAAGTAGGACATTTTGTTGGAGAAGGTAGTTGAATTATCTTAACATAATGCAAGTAAAAGAAAATGAGGCTGCAAATTTTGCCTAATTGAAATTATAAGAAAATCCTTTTTTAATATTTCATTATGTTTGTGAAATAGTTGTGAATTGTAAATTTTGATGATTATTAGCTATTTTCAAAAAAAATGTAGTTAATTCTATAATTTCCTTTGACAAATTTCCTTTTTTTTTTTTTTATTTAATGACAATTACTAAAAATAACACATACATAATTACTTAACATTTCCAAATGTCTTTAAATTTTCGGAAATTATTATATATAACTTTTAAAATCTTGAGTGTTGAAATATTTTTGTAAGTTTTTTATGATATTTTCATTCATAAGGATGCTTTTACTGACGAAACAACATCATAATCGAGGTGATAGAGAATATGGTATTGATACGGAACATGCCAAAACTATTAGCAGAGTAAGATTTTTTTTCTTATTTATTAAATTATGTATTGTTGTTGAAACATTTTTTAATGTGTACTTTAGTACATAGACATTTAACAGAATGTGTGCATGTTGGTTATCTAGTCCATTTATGACTAAAAAAAATTAAGTATTTTTTTTCTCTATAGGATCCATCTACACATAGTCCTTGGACTGGAATTTCTCAATTCTTGCCAACTACTCAAAAGATAATTCAATTCTCTGAGGGCAAGGAACCAAAAGTATTATTTTAGTTTGCTTTCCTTTTCTGAAATTACTGTATCCATTATATTTTACAACTAAAAATTGTAAAAATAATTATGAATCTCATTTAAATTTATTTGCCAGATTTATTTACTGTCATGATGTTTTTACAATGTATCCAGTGTGTAAAATTTTTTTAATGCCCATGTATATGGCATTAAAATAATTTTAAAGGCTTATTTTTTTTAAAAAAAGAAATAACCACAATTATGTATTCATTTATTCATTAACAAATATAATTCCATTAATATATATTAAAATAAATTTAATAAAAACATTTTTAGCTAAATAGAGAAAAATGTGTCATATTTTTAAATAAAGCCTTTTCCAAATGCAGTAATATTTTGAAGAAAAATCTATATTAAAATTGTTATGACTATAAAAATGACAATTTGAAAATGACTAAAATAATTTAGTTGAATTTATTGTAATTCTGAAATATTTTTTATTAAAATCTGCCTGTAACAAAATAGTGCTATAAAATACTATTGTTTGTTTGATGAAAATCTAGCAATGATTATAGCAAACAATTTGATATGAGCATTTATTCATATATATTTAATTATTAAAATATATTATAAAATATTTATTTATATATAAATATATATAAAATATTTTATTATTATAATATATTTTTGTCTACTTTTATGTTTCAAACATTTACATTATACATTATTAATACAAGAAATTACTTTATTTAAATTAAAGCCAGACATTATTCTTCCATAGTATGGCTTGTAAATATTATTAAATATTTGTTTAAAATGTATTGCAAAAAAATTCAAAATAAATGATTTTAAAATAAATGCATCATATTATTAACTGTTGTTTCTGAATATTTGAAACTTAAATATACAGTATAATGTGTATTTAAATTAGTATGAATTAGAACCTTATATGGGCATTGTCTTGGTTCAGTGAAGTTCGTTATTGTCATAGTAGAAATTTAATTGTTTTTTTCAAAATTTAATTTAAAATATTTAGCTTCATATTTATTTAAAATTGAAAACACATTACTGCAACACACAAAACAAAACATGTGGTAAATATTTACAAAATCATATTAAAGCAAATTCATTTAAGGCTCTTTGTACCCCTCCCTATTGTCTATCTTCACTAGACTGTTCACACCTTTTCCCTTGAATCACTAATTTCAAAGTTTTAAGGGTCAACATGTCCGAAAGAAATGACCAATCAATCTTGAACTCTTCTTTGTTCCTGTTCCTCAATTTCTCTGCATGCTATTCTCTGTATAGTTCACATGGGAATGTATGATAGATTCTTACTACTCCTTTGAGGGAAAAGCACTCCCATCACAGGAATGATAATGCTAAAAAAAATTGGAAGCCAGTAATTGCTTCGCATACTGTGTATCTCTTATAATAATAGAAATTAACCTGCTTGCATATAAACATTCACATAAAATAATAAAAAGCCAAGCCGTGTGTGTGTGTGGATGGATGTATGCATGCATGAATGAATGCATGAATGAATGAATGAATGAATGACCTATTTTTTAAACTCATAATATTGAAAATAAAAATAATATCTCAATTATATTCCGAAATATACAAATTAACAAGTTGCACATATATAATTATTCTGCTTGGCAACAAAACTTAAATAAGCATGATAATATTCTGTACATATGTCAATATTTTCCTCATATGCAGAGATAAAATCTTTCTTTTTTTTTAATTGACATAATATCGTATTTAAATTACGTTACAAATATCTTATAAACTAAGTTTTCCTAAGCTGGATCAATTATTTAGATTGATACAAAATATATACTCATATTGAGTATATATTTTGTATCCCTTCTTTAAAGAATCCTAATACTTTTTTTTCCCCCACCTTCTTGAATCAATAATCTTGTTTATGTATTCTCTTGATTGGACAGACTGTTTCATCCTCCAAATACTAATGATACAAACTGAACAATGACAATTATAATGTTGATGACCCTGGACCATTACAATAGACAAATGAATAAGGGATTTTTTTCTTTTCTAAATCTTTTTATATCTTGGTTAATCATGGAACAACACCATGACGATTCAGTGGTCACTGCTGGAGAAAGTTGAGATTGATTGAGTTGATGAATAATTTGTTGTATAGCTGTTTATAGATTATTATCTATCATATTTAAATTTGGACAACTTTCGCTTTAATTCTGTGATATTTTCTTTTGAAACATACACTTCTTCTCTTGCTGCCACAATTGAATAGTTTTTGTAAAATTCTTTCTAATCGAATCTTCAGCAATAACAGTCACTATATTTGGCTTTTGTGATAACCTTTGAACATCTGAAATGGGCTTGCTTGGAGCTTGTGATAGAGAAGTAGCAGCTTGATGCTGAATTTTAGTTGCATTTGAATAGATAGTATTTTGGAAATGGTAATGATTATCAGAAATATTTTACTTTTGCAAACTTTTGTTAAAAATTTTCTGTTGCAGATTGATAGCATTGTTGTTGCAAGTTATAAGAGGTATTTTGTGGTACTTCATTAGGAACGTGAAATAGCTGCAGGTTTTATTGTATATTCTGGGGTGTTGCACAGTGGTTACTCTCAAAGACATGTTTCCTTTATCTTCTGCCAATTTATTATTTGGCTTTTCCGATTCTGAAAAAGTCGCCTTCCCATATAGTAATAAATCAGGAACAAGCCTTTTTGAAATGGCATAAATAACTGAAACATTGACATGCAAATCAATCGCATGTTATTCTTACCTCACTTTCTGCAAACAATGAAGATGCCCTTATTTTTCTTTCTCCATCATAAGGTATGTCTGTTACCAGATTTTCACATACTTATCGAGATTTGTGTACCTATATCTATAACTCCATTCAAAACTACATTTCTGCATTTTACTTGGATTGGCTGGATTTCAAATCGTCTATGTTAAATTGAGTGTCTAATAATTTGGATATTGAAGTATAAATTCTAGCACCTCTGGTTCAGTGTCATTTGTAGTGGTATAAGCTTGAACTAAATTACTTTGTAATATAAAATGGAGCATTCCTTGATTGACAATTCTTCGTACAAAACTTGTAGTTATGATCTTTCTATTCCACAAGTAAAACAAGTTGGCTTACTTAAAGTTAGACCAGTATGAAGCATTTTGATCTTGTTAATTCCATTTTGACAAATGGAAAATAATGGCACCATTAATGGTCAGCCTAAAGTACAAGATCAAACCCTTTCAGCAGCTGTTCCTATTGTAATGGCTCCAAATGATTTGTTGTTGCACTATGAACGTTATATTCATCCAATCTGTCTGCTAACTTGGTTGGTATAGTAAACTTTGCCCATTCATCTGAAAGTTGCCTTCTGACTTCAGGTGGTACACTTTTCTTAAGTTCATCTATTATGACCAGGTTTTTTAACTCCTCAAAATTTTCAATTTCCAACCTTTCTATCCATTTTTCAAAATACCTCATTATTTCATAAGAAAAATCCCTCCAAGATTTTTCAGCCATCTTTTGATGCATCATATTTTTTTCCCCTGAAGCTTTCAGGATTCAGTTTAAATCTCTTTAGTAGAATTATCTTAATATACTCATAATTTTAATAATCTGGTAATGATGTCAAAAGACATGATTCCCAGTAATCGACATCTATTTTGACTTGTCTTTTAGCTTGTCTTAGTCCTTGTCTTTTAGCTTGTCTTTCAAATAAGGATAAAATATTGCAATGTCGTGTTAGGCATTAGCTTAATAAATTTCAAACGATGTTCTAAATTGCTAATAAAACAATAGCTGATGGTACTTGAGATTCAATTTCAAGTTGTCTTATCTTAAATTCCCTCTATTCTTTTTGTTGTTGTAACTCTTTGTCCCCCTTTCCTCCTCAAGCCTACTGCTAATAATTGTTTCTAAGAGTTCTCTTTCAATATCTGGATCTTCCTCATATACTTCGCGCTTGGTAATAGATTTTTTTAAACTCTTTCATTTCAAATGTTGTGCTCTCTCCCAAGTTATCTGCCAATTTACATAAATCGTGCATTCTGCTTTTGCTTAATAATGACTTAGTACTTAGAGAGAGATTGCTCTTAATAACAACCGGAAAAAAAAAATATTTGGTTCTACATGATTCCGAAAATTAAAATGATCTAATCAATTTTAAAATGGATTTGCATCATATAAAAAATCTAAATCTAAAAATGCAAGTACAAAAATAGCATATAAGAAAACAGATAAGAATAAAACAATTTTAGTACAGATAAGAACAACAATTCTTTCAATTTCAAAACACTGGCATGTTCTTTTTTTTTTTTCCCTCTACTGGTGAGAAATTAGCCCTATCCCTGCTAGAACTAAAATTTTAGTTTAAAATAGAATACTGCTGTGTTCGTTTTTCTTTGGCGAGAAATTGAAGCTGTTCATTAATGGAACGAAAGAAATTTTAAAACAATGCATTAAACATTCAAATATATCATTAAATTAACATAAAATGTAGGAACTTATGTTTATAAGGAGAAAGATAAACTCTCACCTGTCAATTACTGTAGTGTTATACATTATATGGGTGTGGTCTTGGTTCAGTGAAGTTTATTGTTATCATGGTAGAAAATTATTATTGTAAATTGGCTACTCAATTGTTTCTTCAAATGAATATTAGAAACGTTTAGCTGTCTTATTTATTTAAAATTGAAAAGTTATCATTACAACACATATAACACACAAAACAAAACATATATATGTATGGTAAATATTTACAAAATCTTATTAAAGCAAGTTCTTTTAATAATCTGTATCTTTCGTACTGCCTGGGCATCTTCACTAGATTATTCAAACTTATGTTTTTTCCTGAAATCACTTCATTCCAAAGTCTCAAGGGTCAACATGTCCTTGAAGGAAATGGCCTACAAGTATCAACCCATTATTTTATCTCTGTGCATACTGTCTACCATGTAGTTGTCCTGGGAATGCATGATGGATCCTTAGTAAATTATATTTTTCATCATTGATTTCTGATCACGGAATAGGAGAGAATACATGTTAATTACATTCAGTCCTCCCCTTTTTTCTTTTTTTAAATGTATTGAGAAATAAAAAACAATAATTGTAAAAAGATTGTTTCTATTCTTTTTTAATTTTGTATACTAATTTTAAAAGATTTTGTTTCTTTTCAGCCAGGTGACCGCATTGTGTATGTTGCTGGTGCATTTGATTTGTTTCGTATCCTTCACATTTTTTAAAACTATTTTAAATAATAAATACAATATAACATCTATATTCTTGCCTGTATTTTTAGTCTAAATTATTATTATTATTATTATTTATTTTTTATTTATTTATTTTTTTTTGCATCTTTAGAGAAAATTTTTTGTTTGAAATCCTTTTTTGTAATATTTTGTTAAGATCAACTATTTTTCAATTGATTTTAATTTTTAAAAAAACTGCCATTTTATTTAATAATTATTTGTTTCTATGCTTTTGCATAATTTAAGATTTTTATAATAAATTAAGTTAAATTTATTGTAATATTCGTAAAATAATTTATAAAATATTTGTTAATACCAGTAGTTCTATATATCAGTAGTTCTATTTTTCTGCATTTTTATAGAAAGAAACTTCACAGTTAATAGAAGCCATGAAAATCATAATGCATATAATATTTCCTTATAAATTGTATGAATTTCAATACATATATTTGCAATTTAAGATAAAAAAGCAAATCTCATGTATATTTATGTATGTCTGCTTTTGCTACTTTTCTAAAAGGCTAAATAGATTCAATGAAAGAAAAGTAGATTTTAAAAAATGTGCAATATAAATTTTAAAATTTTCTCAAATTCATATATAAAATTAGTGAATCATATAATCCATTCTTATTTTATCATATTATGTTGGTTAACAAAAACTATATGTATATATATATTTAATATAAACATTGGTGGGCTTCATGTACCACAAAGAGCCCACCGACATATGATGAGGGGATAACAGTGACTTCCAGGAAGACTTTTAGGAGTAATAGCCTTGCATTCGTGTATTGTGCGGGAGAAAATCCAGAAACCTCTCACCAAACAGCCTGGCTATTAATGTAAGATTCTTTATATACATTGTCTCCTGTGGATTTGAATCTTGTCTCTCCTGCACTCTAACTGTGCATGTCGGCACTGGGTCATGAATCAGGCAACTTATAACTTTGTTTGTCTTTATATTAATAAGCATCAAATTTCATTCTCATAATTTAATAAATTTTAAAAGAAAAATATAAAAATCGAATGCATCAAAAATATGTGTATATTTAAACGATATATAACTAAAAACCAGAATTCAATTATTTAAATTTTTAAAAAAATTACTGTTTTATATAATTAACTGTTCTAATTGAATATTCTGATATGTTTATTCAAAATATGTTCTGAGATCTGTGTCTTGAATTTCAAAATTTTGAAATGTACATGATTTCTAACTGAATATAATGAATTAAGAGTTGTTTCCTTAATTTATGTGTATAGATGTTGGACATGTAGACTTTTTAGAAAAAGCCAAAGCAGAAGGAGATTATTTGATTGTTGGTCTTCATACTGATCCTGTAAATATTTTTTTAAAATTATATTTTGCATTGTAGATATTGAGCCAACATTTATTTTTCTTTCTTAAATTTCTGTATTACTGTTTAGCAGATTAGAAATGGATTATTTGCAATGGCAAATAATATGTGTGTTTATTTTTAGGTTGTTAACAGGTATAAAGGAAGTAACTACCCAATCATGAACTTGCATGAGCGTGTTTTGAGTGTTCTGGCTTGCAAAGTATGTTTTTATATATTTTTAGGATGAAATAATATTTTCTGAAATGTAAAGATTAATTTGCTATACTGAAAATAATATAATTGAAATCAATTGTAAAATTGTGATAGATATTTTTTTACTTTACTTTTTCAAAAATGTGCTGTACCATTGCTTTTAAAATATGTAATATTTCTTAAATCTTTTATATAGATGTTGTTAACAACATTTACATAATATGAACTTTATGTTGCTTATGCAAATTTTTTATACTTGAAATGTTATATATTTCATAGTATTTATTCTATTTTGTATATTTATTTATTTGGTCATTTCATTTTTCTAGCATCTTACTTTTCATGCATTTTTTTAATCATTAAAATTTTATTTTATGGCTTACAAATTTTTATGCATTCTATCTCATGCATCCTTCTACTTTATTTTGCAATTAATTCATTTTTATTATTATTTTCTTCCATAACTTATAATTATTTCAGTTATTAATATGTATTGGTATAACATTCTCAGTATTCCGCATATAATTATATTAGAAAATTAATCGTATATATATGAAATTGATTTATCCTAAACATAGTTAATAAAATATTTTATTTCTTAGTATGTGAATGAAGTCGTTATAGGTGCACCTTATGCCGTCACTGCAGACTTGATGGAACATTTCAAGGTATGTTGCCTGAACAATTGAAATACTGCAATAGTTCTGTCACCTATATTTTATTAAAAATATAAAATTTCTTTTATGCTTAATATGTCAAAAATGTTTGTTTGTGTTTATAATTTTTTATACTCATAACAGGTTGATATAGTCTGCCATGGTCAAACTTTTGTAATGTCTGATGTGAATGGAGCTGATCCATATGAAGTAAGAACATGTTTTGTCTTCCCTTTTTTGCAGTTGTTTTGTATTTAGGTATATTGAATGCAAATTTTTGAGGCTTGAATGTTAGCATTGATGATGCATTGTATATATAATGTTTTAATATTTGTCTTTAAAAATGATACATAATTTTTAATTTGAATAAATTAATGTTCAAGAAATTATTAATCCACTATGTATTTTTTTTTAATTCAGTTGGGTCATGTGAAATATTTTGCATGAAAACGTTTTTTGATTATTAAAAATTAAGCTTAAAAATATTTTAATCAAAAAACTACCATTAAGAATTTGTCTTTAAAATAGCTATAATAATAATACTATAATTGAGTTACAAAATGATTCCATAATTCTGCAATAAAATTTTCTTTTTATAGTAAGGCATAATGAAGTTAAAATGTAATTATGTACTACTGTTGTCATAATGTATTTTAAATTATTGTTAAATATGTTATAAAAATTTCTGATCTAAATTTTTTTTACAGGAACCTAAAAAGCAAAATAAATTCAAACAGCTGGACAGTGAGAATGATGTGACTACTCAGAAAATTGTTGAGAGAATCATCCAGCAAAGGTAATTGTTTTCCTTCGAATTATTGCCAATTTCCATTAAAAAAAAATTATTTTTTTTAAAGTTTAATGCATAAATAATTTTCTTGTGCATTTTATTATCCTGTTAAAAATAAGTTAGCAATTTAAATGATTTTGTTTCCGATTTCTTAATATCTCTGGGCTACAATTATTAGAGGTGAGTGATAATTAGTAATGTAGCATTTCTTGATGGTCATCTACGAAATATGCTTGATTAATTTTTAGGGTCTAATTTTATTTTTAATTCGTGTTTAATTTCAGATTGGAATATGAAAAAAGGAACAGACTAAAGGAACAAAAAGAAATTGCACTCCTGAATAATATGAAAAAATCATGATTTTTTAAAAATTTATTTACAATTTATTGATAACTTGGACTGTAATTTGATAATTCTAGCAATTCCTGCACTTATTTAGTAGTAAAATATTGCTTTTTTTTGCAGTCAACTCTTAAAATCAAAAAAAATTTTTTTAATTTCACCTATACTAATACTTAAATTTTTTTCTTATAAGTATTTTAGAATTTTTATATTAAATCTGTATCAGGTTCATTAATTTCTAATTATGCATAGATTTTGTTTTCAATGCTATTTTTAAACAAAGTAATGAAGTAAAATGTAAATTGATAAAATTGTACTTAAAATGTTAACTAATGTAATTATAATTAAAATGTAAACTAATCCAATTATAATTGAACATATATCTTTTTTATAATAAGCCATAAATGATTCCGATTGTTTTTTTTTTAGATATTTTTAACTATAATTGATTCATATAGTAAGGCTACTTTAATCTATTGTGTAAAATATCTGCTTATAATCAGTTACATTTTATACAAATCATCTTTTGTAAATTTTTAATTCAAAATACTCTTTTTTTAATACTTATTGCCAAATATTATTGTATTTTTAAATACTTGGTAAATATTCAAGCACATTTGTTTTATGCTCATATTAACCTAGTCAAAGTTTTAAAGTATTTTTAAATAAAGTTTAATATATTTATAAATGTGTATACTTAATATGTTGTACTTAAATACATAGAACAATAAAATTGTTTGATTTAAAGTAGTATATTGATGTGCAAATGTATATGTATCCACCAGCTGTTATTGAGTTAATATATTTTTGCATTTAATTTCACTGTATATGCACTCATTTTTGAAGCCATTAGAATGAAATCTGAATTTCATACACTTAATTTTTATTGCTTTTCTGGAATAATGAATTGGTTTTTTTATGAATTCAACTTATTTTTATATGCTTATTTAAAATATTTTATTTGTACCAGGAATGTAAAATTGATTTTAATCACTGTATTATGAAATCAAACCTTTCAATGCTCCAAAATTATTTATTTCATACAATTAGTAAATGAGTTAACTTTTCCAACATTTTTAGCTTAATATGTGTTGAAATAAAATAATAAGTTTTGATACATATTATTAATTATCAAGAAAATCTATATTATAATAATTTACATAGTGTGCCAATTTCTATTTAATACTCATGATCAGCATTCATTGCAAAAGAACTGGTCAATTTGTATACTTATATCTGAATTCTCTATAATCTTTTAATACTCATTAGCCTTGGTTAGTCATTTTGATAGGTAAATGTGCATATTTTCTTATTAATACCATATTAGATAAAATATTTTTTGCCAGTATTTATCACAAATGGCATTGCAATGAAATTTATTAATTTAATACATTTCATAGAACAGAGGGACAATGAAATTTGTGCTATGTTTTAGAAAATTATTTAATCACTACTTTATTTGTGCTAATGAATTTTCTACTAGTCATATCCACTCTCTGTTGACTGTGTCAGTACTATGATTATTTTATAAATAAAGTAAGATATATTTTATTATTATAATATAGCTCATGCATGAAATTCATTTTATTTATTTTTACAGTGCTGTGAATTAAATGTTATAAATGGCTATAGTAAATAAAAGCTGGTTTTTATAGATTTTTTGGGGCTTTTCAAGATTTTGTAAAGAATTTCACAGCTCTTATTTGATTCAAAATTTTTATTAACCTTATTGTTTAAAAGGTTGTATTGAAATACTTATTCGAAATAAACTTTTCAAATTCAAAAAAGTATGTATTTATTTATCTTTCGTGTTCTAATATTGATTCAAACAATTATTTGATATTCATACAAGAAATATCTTTTATAATTAGCACGGCCTTATAAATTAAATAAATGGTTCAAAAAAAATTCAAACAGCTTAATAATTTTTTAAACAAATACTTCAGCTCAGATCACTAAACTTTCCATATATTTACAATATTGTTAAAATATTAATATTTTATATTAGAAGTTTTGAAAATTGCAACTGCTTTAATTTCAGAAAACAGTTCCAATAATAATTTCAGATTCTTTCTCAAATGTATAAGAAAAATCATAAATGGTTGTAAAATATTTTTAAAAAAATATCTCAAAAAGGCATTTACAATAGACTTTAAGTTTCCGCATATTAATACAAAATTTTTTAACAGGGGATATTCTGTACATAAAAAATTCCACTTGGCATAAATATTTTATTCATGTATATAACATCCCTAAACAATTTTCTATTTCAATAAATCCACTTATATATTCACCATATGTTATAAGTATGGCAAAACTATGGCATATAACATTTTACTATGTGCTATTAATTTTCTGTATGAAAAGTCATGTTTTGATGAAAAAAGGATAATTGGATTTTATTAATATAGGAACATTATAAGACTAAAAAACACCAGGGGTGATTGTGTTTTGACAGATTAGAAAAATGCAACAAATTAAGCAGACATTTTAATATTTTCTCTTAAATTTCAAATTTGCTGGAAAGGTGAGGAGGCAGAGTTCTAATTTTTTTTCATCCAAAAATTTGGCATTTTTTAGAAGGAAAAAGTGGTTATATAAAATAATGTATTAATGAAGTTGTGTTTGATTCTGCAGATATTATTTTTCAAATGAAGAAGTGAATAACATTTACGAAATTATTAACATGGAATAAATATCCATGAAAAAATAAAACAAATAAAATTCATTATCAAATACTCATGTTCCTGAGTATAACTTTATTAGATTTTTGAAATAAATTAAAATCATTTTTTTTTCAAATGTGTACAATTGTCAATTCTTTATTTACAATATTTAATAATTTAGCTAAATAATTTAAATTCGTCATGATACCACTTCATGTTTATCATTTTTGGAGCAATATTTCTTTCCTATAATCAACAGAAACATTAACGCTGGCAGGTGAACCAATGTGAAGCGGAATAATTTACGAGAATTTTGATTATCTCCTTCTTTGTAAAATTTCCAAGAGCGATAAACTAAATAGCAGTTTAGAGGAAAAGAATCAAAAGCAAATGCCCACGTGGTCAAGTCCAAGAGAGGTGCACAACTGCAAATTGCAACTAACGCAATACTGTGACGCAGAGCCACGCGACGGCACAAAGCAGGATCCACTACAGAAGTCATGTAATATCCAGCTCTTGAATAATCGGGTCGCAGGGCCCATGACAAAGAATTGAAGTGAGGAAATTGCCATGAATAAAGAATAGCACCCATCAATATTGCACCTAAAAGAAAATATATTGTATATTAAAATAATTATGCTTTTTATTATTACAAGCATTTAAAAAAAATATCTTTTTACTCTGCTTTCAACATAATGTAATGTAACGGCTGATGTTTAGTTGGAGTACCGTGGGGGTAATACCCTGTACCTCCATATCAATAATTAATATTAAAAAGTTACATAATTATAAATATCCAAAATTTAAAGTTTATAAAAGAAAAAAAAAATTATAGAGCACATAATCTGTAAGGATATCAAAATGAAATAATTAGGATTAGTAAATCAGTTCAAAATTTAGAATAATAATTAATAACAAAATTTATTTAAATTTAAATAAATATGACAAAAAGAAAATTAAATAGCCCATTATGATACAAAAATCTGATCATGGATAGTAAAAGAAGAAAGGAAAGAGGGCAGAGTTTATTTACAAACAAAATAAAAACACCGCAAAGTTCTGCATCAAAATGACCTGGACTACTCTGCTTTCAAGTTAGAAAATGAAATAATAAGAAGTTTGTATCCAAGACCTACAACGAACTTAAATAACTGTCATACAATAAGGAGGTAGTTGATTGAGTGAATCCAGCAGCAAGAAGTTCAATAATATATATTATTTTAGCAACTATATACTTGTTTTATATATATATATATATATATATATTATTCATTAGTATTATTTTTTCATTTCATTTATGTAATTGCATAATTTTTTTTATGTATTAAAACATTTATTTTATCATTTTTTAAGATTTTAAAAATGGATTCCACTAATAAAAAAGTAACATTAAATATTTTGAATAATCAAAATCATAATTAATCACTCAATGATTTGTATAAGATTGAAAGAAAAATAATCTTGAAAATACTAAAGATTCTAAAATTCATAAATATTACAAATATTGACATAAACAACTGCAGCCTTACGATCCAGAAAAAAAATTTATATTTAATATAAGTATATAATCAATTCATTACTTATATTTAATATAAGTAATAAATAAATGCTTATGGAATTAAAATATATGTCATTAAGACTTGTCAATATTTAAATAGGATTATACTGCATTTAAAATGTAACATCTTCTAATGCATCTTTTGTTGATGGCATTTACTTTTAGAGTTTTAATCAAATCAATTACGAATTAAAAATTAAGATGTTAATACTCAAAATGTTTTTAAATACCTGCACTCAAACTTCCAGTACATGCTGCCCATCCCATTAATGGAGGGATAGCACCCACAACAGAACCAACCCAAGTATTTGCTATACTATATCTTTTCATTGGTGTATAAATGCTAGTATACAAAACAAGGTTTGTAGCTCCTAATGCTGCTGTTAAAGGATTTGCACCAAAATAAAGGATTGCTAATCCAATACCTGCACAACATGTTGCGAATGTGGATGCATGAAGTGGCCTGTAAAAAGTATAATAGATATTAGCAGTACATTTACAAGAATTTGACAAATAGAAAATGTTCTTTAGAAAAAATATAATTTTCAAAATTACCACTACTTATTTTCTCTTGAAACATATTGCATCATATGAATAGCAACATAATTAATTGAAAAAGAATTAATTAATTAATAATTTACATAGAAATCTAATTTAGAATATAAAAAAAAATGAAAAAGATATAAGATATGGTATCTTACTGTATTGTATCAAATTTTCATGCTACTGCACTGACTTAATTACTTTACAAAATAACAACAGTAAAACTTGCACATCATTCCTAGCTATAAGTTTAATATATACACTCATGTCCAAAATTATCTTTACATGCATAAATTTATGCATTTCTCAGAAACTGTGGATAATTTTATGAATTTGTCTGGAATAATACATAACATTATGATACATAAATGCAAAGGAAAAAATGTAAGAGCACTGCATGTGATATATATATATCTAGCATGAAACCATTAAAAATTGTAATAAAATGTAACAAAGAGAGTTAAAAAAAAAAAAAAAAGAATAACTCAGAAAAAAAATCAAACCTTACGAATTTAATATGGGATGTGATCTCCTCTGACTCACACATATCTAAAAAGTGTTTCCATGCTGGCAATAACATTGAACCACAATTTGGGGAATTACGCTCCACTCTTCGGATGCTTTTCATTTCTATGAAGAGGATGTTTATGTGCAATTGCTCTTTCAGCTCCATAAGTTCTCTATTGGGTTCAGATTAGGAGACTGTGGGACATGTATACATACTTTTTTCATGTTTTGTCAACGAGGTTTCTTCAATGTAGATGAGCATTATCGTCCATAAATAAAAAGTCAAATCCTTATGCACCTTTGAAGTCTTATATAAGACCCTAAAGACTTCATTCCAATATCTCTGAGAGATCACAGATCTGCTATTAATCCTTGTAGGGGCGTCCGTCCATCGATCATTATTCCTCCCCATACCAACACACCTCACTACCGAAATGGTCCGTTTCATAATGTTCAAGGGATATTTCATGTTCCTGCCTCTCTCCTGATGTAAACACATTTAAAATTGTCTGTAAAACTAAACCTCAATTCATCAGTAAAGAGAACATGAAATAAATGATGTTCACTCCAGTTCTAAGGTTCTTGCAGCAATTAAGGGATCCTTCTTTAATTGTGAAGGCAGTAACTCTTGGCCACATACCCTTGACTCTCTGACATAAGGCATTTTTCATTAAAACTTCTGTATACCATTTGCATTGATTCATCAGTTCCATTGGCAAACAATAGACTTCCTGTTATGATGGGCAGTTATAGCCAGATATCAATTTTCAGAAGCAGATGTCACTCGTTTACAACCTTGTACAGGCCTTCTTACAACAATTCCAACATTTTGAAATTGTTACCGTAACATAGAGACTGTCTATCTTGAAATATTCAGATTTGGCTGCTTTCGTAATTGGCTACCTTGCTCCTAAATCACCTATGCGTCACCACTTCACAAATTCTACCATATGATGCTTCCCAGCCATAAAAATCCACTTTGAATCCTTACGCACTGAAATCAAACACTCTGTTGCTGAAATTCCCTCAGATATTCACTTTGTGCACAGCACTTGATTCAAAGTCGGATGACATAAGCCTAGATTTGCATATGATACATGTTTGATCACTTTTGATTGAATAATGCTAATAAAGCTTGTTTTTCACACATTCCTTGCAAACATGAATCATATTGGTTACATATTTCATAAAATATTCTTATTTTTGAGTATGTAAAGATAAATTTTGACAGTAGTGTAGTAATATATATATTTATGTAACAATATACAAACACAAATAAATTTTGTTTAACAAATATATAATATAAATTTAAATAATATAAAGAAAGAATATTCCATATAATAAATAAATATCTGAAACATATATAAAAAAATACATAAATCTTACGTCAAAAGACCACGAATTAAAACTCTCCTTTTAGTCCTATTCATTTGAGAATCATAAGGTACTTCTAAAACCTAAAATTCATAAAAATTATAAAAAAATAAAGATCTATTGAATTTATAAAATAAAAACACACATTGGCACTTAAAGGTTAATAAAACAAAATTATCATACTTCGTTATAAAAACAAAATGAAAATATATGATGGGTACAAAGAAAAATTTGATTTTTTACTACTCTCAATGCTTATGCATTCATATTAATTTTATTTTATTTAAAACAAAATTTTTTAATCTATTTTAGTGGAGTTTATTAGTTTTTAAAAACTAATAATAATAAATCTTTCTGAAAGTGCAAGTTTGGAATGAATGTGTGCATAGTCAGGGGTGGAAAACCAAATAATGATTTTCATAGCAGTATATTTTTATATTAACAGTTCTTCAGGTTTCAAAGCATATACCTAATTAATTTTATATTGTTAAGCAATCATATAATTGACATGAAATAAAATCGCACGATTTGTACCGCATTTGAATTAAGCTCTCATTTTGTATTATAATCAAAATTCAATATGAAAATAATTTAATTTATGTGCTTATAAGAAGAAAATTAGAATCAAATGTTTAAAATTATTTTTTATTTAATGGCTAAATAAAATATTTTTTTATTTATTAATATTTTTTAATGGCTAACAATTTGTCTTTATCCTTCTTTCAAGTTCGAATATTTTGGAATTCTAAGCAATGAATTTTAATGGAATATTGTATCAATTTTTTAAGGATTTCATATAAGAATGATTATTAAATTATTTAATAGAAAAAATATATTACATTTTTCTCTGAACTTTGTTTTGACATGCTATTTTTACATTAAATATGTTATTTAATTAAAATACACATTATTTTAAATAAATGGTAGTAAGAAATATAAGATTCATTTAAAATTTAAAAGTATCAAATTAAATATGAGTTTTGACTGAGTAAGAAAAAAAAAATGCTCATATGTTTACGATAAGTTATTTCTATTTATATAAGAAAAATGATGTTTTTTAGTTTTAAAATTAAATCTAAAATTATATGCATCAAATTTTAGAAAAAATACAAAATGTAGCACAAAAAAAAACCCCACTGTAATACATAAGGAGAGTGAACAATAATTACGTATAAATAAATAATGGATAAATATCCATAAGTATGTTTTTAAATATTATTTAACAAATCTTATTTTTTGAGAATTTTAATATTTCTAGTTATAACATAGTTGTAGATTTTCTGTAGAAAAAAAAAAAAAGGCTTAAGAAATTCAGTTCAAATAATAAATTGGAAATAAAGAATTGCTGTAATCCTTCAAATGGCAGATTACATCTAAATTTAAATTATTATTAAAAATAAAATTATTTGAAAATTTGGATATTATTTAAAAAGATAATGAATAAAAAGGGACAAATAAAGCATATTAGTTGTAGAAAGAAGATTCAAGAATTTTTAGAAATTAAAGAAATTATGTATGGTGGTGAATAATTTACAAATGTAAAATATTAATAAAATTTGAAATTAATCTAAATTTAATACATTTATTTGAAACAGTTATTGTAGAAGCATTTAATAGTATATGTTCACAAGCAAATTATTTATCCTATTTGTTCAAGAACAATAGATGGCACCACAGTATAGTCAACAATGTTGGCATAACTAATAAATCCTATCATCAGCAAAAACCATCATAAAAACATGACAATTTTGTTTTGCATACATATATAATTTAAAGCTTTTTTCTTTGGCAAAGAAATAAAGATTTTGGCTAATAATAAACAAAACTAATCCTATATTATTTACCTGGTTAACTGTATTGGCAGCAGCTGATGTAAGCGCAGTTCCAGTAACCATACAAAGAAATGAAATAGGCTCAAACACCCCAGGTGACATGCCATATCCAGCTAGGGTAGTAAGAACAACCAGGCCTACAAGATATTGCATATTAAAATTTCTATCATTTTTCCCAAAATTTAATTATTAATAATTTTGCATATATGTTTTATATTATACAATTAAAAAATTGATATTTTGTAATAAAAATTAAAATCTTTAAATTATAACATATTACTTGAATGTATTTTAGTATTTTATTTCGAATTTAATATACAACATAAATAAACAACATTGCAAGTAAGCATAAATAGAATGAAGAAAACGAACATGCAAAATAATTTGTTTTCTCATTTAAAAAAAAGTGGAAAGAAATCAATGTTCTAAAATTATTATTAACTTACTTAAATTTTATAACATAATGAGAAATTTATTTTATACTTAAAAACAAAAATTGAATTTTTTTTTCTTTATATTTTAAAAATTAATCTTTAGAAATTAACTTACAGTTCATTAGGAAGATCTAAGAAATATTTAATCTTCATTATCATGCTTTATGAAAATAATAATAATATGTTCATTTCAGCTACAGAAGATTGTGATTATTTTGTGACATAAATATTTTATAAGCTTTTTGACTTCAATTTAAAATATATAAAAGTTATAAGCTAAAAGCAAAACTGTACATTTAAAGTATTCTTCTTAATAATAATTATGATTATTAATAGTAGTAGTAATAGTAAAAACATTAATGTTAATATTAAATTACCTGTGAGTCTGAACTTTGAAAGACTTTTATAATATTTAGGAAGTTCATTAATATTAATGACCTGTTTATGCCAGTCAAGGTCACTAGGCTTTACAGTATTTAATAATCTAATTTTATCATTTTCTATATTTACAGTATTTGTTTCTGATACATCAGGCACAGTAGTAGTTACATCTGGTTGAGAAACAATCTTTAAATGAGGGTTAATCTCAGTGGTTACATTTTCTTCTAATGAAGCATTCTTTAAAATAGGATTTAGATAATGAGAATTATTTTTTCCAAATGAGTCTTTAACAGTGGTGTTTTCTTCATTGTAATTGGATTTGGTGGCAGGAGATAATGGTGCAGCCAAAATTTTGGCTGAATTTGTTCTTGATTTGGATCCCTTCTATAAGAAAAAAGATATTGACACTTTTAGCCACCAATATGTAAAAGGAAGAAGACTGAAATGTTAAAAACACAAACAATTACATACTTTTAAATTTAAAAAAAAAAAAAAATACTAAGAAATCTCAAATTACATGTTCAGTTTTTTTTTTTTTTTTTTTTTTAATTCGAAACATTAAAAATATTAAGTATTTTCTTATATTTTCTTTGCTGTAATTATTTATTAGTTGATAAAAATCTTTAATTCAAAAATATAATTAAACAGTAAATTTTAATATTAACTTATAAAGTTGCTTCAATTTTTAAAGAATATATCTTAATTTCTGAATTTGCAGGTATTTTCTCACTTGAAATATAAAGCAAAACATAAATTGACTTGTCTAGACCAGAATGATATATAATTATATATTGATTTAAGACTAAAATTACATATTTAGTTTTATTACTCTTACATTAATAAAATTCAAATTTAAGATAATGATATTAATGCAATTTCGATATCCAACATCAAAATGCTGATTTTTCAAAATTGGTATAACTACTTTGGAGATGATCAATGAATCCGAGCTGCTCAAAATAAAAAAGCAACTTCAACCATGATGTTCGTAATAGGTATAACTGCTTCGAAGATAGCAGGTGATTTCAAATTTACATATTCCATATTTGTTGGTCAACACATCTGAATAATTATTACCTTGTGAATTTTAATGCAATTTCATCTTTTTCTATTTATTAAAAGACAGCAACATTTAAATTTTATTCAAAGTTTCACTTTTTTAAAATATTACATCATTTTGAAATTGCATTATTCAAATAAATGTTTGATATTTTTCTGTATTTAAATTTCGAAGTACTTATGTAATTGATATTTATTTAATGATGCTTTTACTTTCTTATATATATAATTCATAATGTACAAACATTACGTTTAAAAAATGAAAAGATTTTGAATTGATTTTATTTTCAAGGTAATTTTGGATTTTAAGTCGAAAAAGTGAAAAATTAGAAATTAATGATAATCTAGGCAAAATGCCTTCTATAAAAGATTTAATCAATCAATTTAAAGAATCAACTTTAAAATGGTTTTTTTTAATTTAGTAATTTTAATTATTAATTTTAAAAAATTAATAAAAATTATTTATTTAATTATTAATTATTTTTAATTTTATTTTATCATATTAATGTCCTTAAAAAAATAATAAGAATTCACTCACATATCTATTTCTGAATAAAAATTATCTGCTTGTTTTGTAGAAATATAAATTTGTGTTAAAGAAATTTTTACTCATATATTGATATTTAATCAAAATTATCTTTCTACTTGGTAAATCTATACATACAGCTAAACATTCTTTAGTGTTTTAGAGTTTTATCCTTGTGTATTATTTTTTCTTGAAAGAAATACATTTTATAATATTTACAATCTGTCAACTTTTAAAGTATTAGGGCTTTAAATGCAGATGATTTTAATTTGCCTTTCCCCCTTTCCTTTCTAATACACTCATAAGAAAAATATCTCCCCATCTGCAACACATGTTTTCTTTGTGTAATAAAATTTAATGCATTGATTGATATATATTTTGCTTATTTATAGCATCAGAAAAAAGTGATATTCAACTTTGAAGTTATGCAGGGGAAAAACTAAACGAATGCAACTAATTATTTAGTTTTAAATGAGATATATTGCAATGAAATATGCATAATCAAATAGGAAAAGGGAAATAATTGGTTTTGAAAAATTAAAACTTTTTTGTGTTGAAGAACAAAATTAAAGGTCAAGTAAACTAAAATGAACATAATTCATATTAGAAAACGATCATTAAAAACTATTTTTTAAAAATTTGGTGGTAGTGCAAGCTTTAAGACTTAAATTTTATTGTTTATGATTCAAAAACAAAATTCATATTTGAGCTTTAAGACTTAAATTTTATTGTTTATAATTCAAAAACAAGTTTCATATTTGAAGTTTTAAATATGTATAAAACCAATATCTCATAATATGAAATTTGATGAACAATAAATCAATTTTAGAAATTTCAACATTATTTTATGTAATTTTGAGATATATGCACACTAAAGCTTTATCTCAATTAAATTTAACTATTCTACTAAAGAAAATGAACTTTTCTATAAGGCTAAAAGATCTAAATTCCATTGTTTATTTATAATTAGTTAAATATGAGCCTTTTCCCAGTTTGTTTTTGTTAAAAGTTTCATTAAAGATGATATTGTTTCAAGAAACTGACAATCAAGAGAATAAACATGAAAAAAAAAAAAATAAGATAAAACTATAGATAGACTAATTACAACTATAAAATAGCAGAAATGAGGCTAGAACTCTTAAAAAAGAAAAAATAGTTCTCAGTTACTAATAGGAGTAAGTAATTTCATAAAAAGTTAATAATTGTTCAAGTTTTGTGATTGACATCATTGATCATATTAAATATCCAAGAAAAAGATAAAACCTTGTATCAAAAAGTACTTTTTAAATTGTCTCTCCACTATTTCTTAGATATGAAAATAGAATATATTTCTAAATACTTAATTTTTGTAATTTCTATAACATAATCATAAACAGAGCATATGAGATTACAATAGATACTAAAAAATTTAAATGATGCAATTTTAAACAATTATTAATGTTAAAAACTATGATAAGTGGCTAAAGAAAAAATGCATAACACAATTTTGAAAACTATTTCATAACATCTCTAAATTCTGCTGAAATAAGTATATAATAATTAAAATTATATAATGTAATTATTTATCATATATTCAATTAAAAGCAATATTAATAAGCAACATCACTTTAATATATAGTTATTATAATCAGATATTTTGATATTTGTCAAAATATTTGAATATAATAAAGATAACAGTTTTTATTTCTTTTTTTAAAAATTAAAAGAAAATACTTACTAGTCTTGAGATAGTGATAAAATACTTTAAGTACTTAACAGAGCCATGATGTTTGACAGAGCAAGGGAGTACAGGAAACATTTTTTACCTAGTGCATTTTTTTAGGTATATTAAAAATTTAAATCTAAAAGAAAATAAATTAAAATCAATTAAAATGAAAAATAAATTAAACAAATAAGTGATAATTGTTTTAAAATATTATCACACCTCATGAGTGATGCACTATGAATAATATCATGAAATTAAGGAAAACATTTAGAGCTGCAAACATATATTGTTTGTTTACAACTATCTTTTAGTAACAAATATTACATTGTAACAGCTGGTATTCATAACAGAAAATATGAATCAGAGGAAATTTCATAATCGGAATGGAGGGCATGTGTATTTCACA
The DNA here is from genome assembly GCA_021605075.1 of Caerostris darwini. NCBI lineage: Eukaryota > Metazoa > Arthropoda > Arachnida > Araneae > Araneidae > Caerostris > Caerostris darwini. The sequence continues at coordinate 149,222 of BPLQ01015473.1, forward strand.
ATTAGTTTAATTAATTTAACAACTAATAATGAAAACTACATTAATATGTTTAAAAATAGTTTCGGTTTTAAGTTCCCAATCGAATTTGAGATTTAATAATATAAATTTAATAAAAATTTTGCAATTTTAAATTAATATATTTCAATTTAAATGTTAAAAATTATGTTTACAAATCATTTTTGCGTAAATACATGAAAATCAAACTTCGAACAACTTTATTATGTGAGCATATTCAACCGGTTAAAAATTAAAATAAGTTCTGCTAATAAGATAAAGCATTTTCAATAGAAATTCAACAAAAAATATATTACATAAGTGCATTATATTTTAATTCAAAAATCTCTTGTTGATTTTGTAACATAAAAACATAAACATTATGTTTGCACTTACATATAGATGGTCACATTGCAAAAAAGAAAATAAAAGGTAAACCTTAACACAGCTACGGTTGTGTACCTAATTGCTTGTGCTTATATTTTAAAAAAGAAAGCTTTCATTATTTTATGAAATCAGATATTATAATCTTATTTGATTTAAATATGATTGCGTACGAAAAATATATTTTCTTTAAATTTCTAATTTATCTATTCGTAAGTGTTTCACTATTTAACTGTAACTTTAGAAGTTACGTTACTATGACAACACTAAAGTAAACAAACAGTAATTATGAAGCTTTGATGCTGAGTGTATTTATCTATCGACTCTGAAATTGTAGTTCAAATTTAAAGCAGTTATTTAATAAAATTTTTAAATATAAGAAATTTCGGTATCTGAATATGTCTATGCATAATTTAGATTTATTATCAGACTCAAAAATCGAAGCAAAAGTGCTTGATTTAGCTAGTACATTTAATTTATATTGTAGGTCACAAAATGAACGAATTTCCCAGAAAACATCACAAATTACGGTTGTTGTAACGATTTTTTTTATCAGTTTAATGCTACTACTATGATTATAAAAGCAACTAACCTTGAAATTTTATTTTTTAGGTGAAAATTTTATTACTAGATCCAAAGTGGCACTCTACTTTAATAAACGGCATTGCAAAATGCCAAAAACAAAAGTTTTTCAAGGTAATTTTAAAACCATGCATTTTTCATGAATATTCTCTAGAATTTTCATTCCTTTATTGAAATCATTTTTAAAAAAGCAATAAAAATGAAATGTCATAAGTAGTATTTTTATAATGTATCAATAATAATTTTTTTTTAAGATTAGAGGCACATATTTTACAAAAGTTCCCATCAATTGAAAAAGAACATTAAATATTCTTATTTGATACTTCTTTACTATAGTTAAAGAAAAAATATATCCAAATCTAGTAAAGCAAAATTGAAAATCAATTGAAATTGAATAATTTCGTAAGATTTAAAAAATATATTGAATGTTTTATTTAGCTTAAAAATTATTATTGTAACCTACAATACATTAAATTGCATGGCTATAGTGTTAATATCAGGACAGTCTTAATCAAATTAAATATGTTGTTGCACAAAACTTTAAAAACTATTCTTTGAGATTAAATAATAATATGAAGAAAATTAAATTTTCAAGTGATATTACAATATATATATATATATATATATATATAGTCCTGTTTTTTTTTTTTTTTTTTTTTTTTATATTGATAAATTTTTTGTGTTAAAAAATCTGTCTTTTTTTTTAGGAGTGTTTTGATTTTCTGTATGACGAAAAATGCATTTCTGGCTTAACGATTAGAATGCAGTGCTATTTCTATGGACGATATTTAAGTAGAGGTAAATATAATGAAAAATAATGGAAAAAAATACATTCTATTGAATAGTTAATTATTTAATTTTAATAAATTTCTAGTCAGTTCATCTATTTTTATCAAAATGCATTGTTTTTATTTTATCAATTTGTTTTGTTGTTATTTAATTAATATGTTTTGTTTTATTCTTTTATTCTTTAAGATTTTGAATCATTAAACAATTGATCAATAATGTAAATAACTTTTTCGAAACCGTTTAAAATTACTACTATTTTTTATTTCTTTTGTAAGCTGCAATAATCTCTATATTTTGGTACTATATATATTCCTTAAAGAGAATAATATGATTATAATCTTTTTTTTTAAATTTTCGATACAGAGGCTTATAAAGAACATCAAAAACAAATTCTTCTAAGGAACTGTTTCCACCTACTTCAAAAATTGAAAAAGGTGTGGCATAATGCTACAGAAGATTTAAAAGAAATGCATAACGACTTAATTAAATTAATCCTGATCAAAGAAGGAATGGAATATCAAGGGGACCATGCCGCGTTCGATGAAATGAGAAGTAAGAATATGTATTTGCATGTCATTTTCTAAAAAGTAAATCTTATATTTTTAACAGAATTTTTTTTTCTTTGTGATATTTTTATCCTTCACAATATTCGTCCACACGTCAACACAGAATTTACTTTACAATTTAATATTATTTCACGTCAATTTTACTTATTTACTTTGCAACTTAGACTATATTAATTGATAAACTTTATTAACTAATTTATTATTTTGTAAGAATATATTAATTCTTATAACGTCAGAACTACAAAGCTGTGAGGAAAGAAAATCTTTCTCTTTATATATATATATATACTATTCTGCCCAAAATGTTAGGCCAATTATTATCTTTTTCAAAAACTCTTTATTTATTTTTCCAAATTTATTTCATCGCCTTCAAAGTATTCCCCTCCGGACACAATGCACTTATGCCAACTTTTTTTCCTATCCTCAATGCATGCTAAAAAGTCATCGGCAGGATGGCCTTGAAATGGATGGCCGGCCGCGGCGATTCACGTTGAGTCTTTTCAATCGACTCAAAACGGTGTCCCCGGAGTGGTCTTTTGAGTTTAGAGAATAGCCAGAAATCACACGGGGTGAATACGGTAGTTGTGGAAAGATGTGGGTTTCATTTTTGGTGAAAAAGTCACGAAGAATCAATGCAGTATGATCTGGCGTATTCTGTGTTTTCGGTACCAATCAAGATTTGACGTGTTTGAGACCCAAAACATATTTTAAAATGGAATTTTAAAATTACAACATCATCAGCAAGGTCTCTAATTATAAATCGACGGTTTGCAAGCACCAAATCTTTAAATATTTGGGACGTGAGCTTCGTCGGGTGAGTTTGATGGTCGACCAGAGGACTCTTCGTCTTCAACGCGCTCTCTGCCTTCTTTGAACTGTTTACACCACTTCTAAACATTTCTTTCCGATATAGGAAGGCTCAACGAATGTTTTCTGTAACATTCTATACGTTTCCGCAAACAAAATTGAATACAAGTTCATTACTCAATTAATTCAGACATTTCAAAAATTGCCGGAATCCGTTTTAGCGTCTCGCAAAGCCAAATGTAACTCAAACACTAATGAATATTTTGATGTTAAATTTCTCACAGATGTCAAGGACAGTGCCATAAACCTAAAAAAGAAAAAAAAATTGAAATTTCATAAGCTCCTGGAATTTTAAATTGAAAATTTGTCTTACTTTTTTGGACACAGTCGTAGATAGATATAAATGGATATGTGTGTATGTTAATAACTGTAGCATTGAATTCGTTATTCTTTTACCTGGTGTGTAACTGAAAATCTTGAAAAAATTATCACTATTTATTTTTTTAAGTACAAAAAGCTTTATTTTTATATTGGCGCCATCTGATGGCGTGATCGCTTCATCCACAGTTTTTTAATTGCTTTTAGAAATTTTTGAATTTAAAAGGGATAATTTTTTTAAAGTTTATGTGATTGAGTTCTCTTTTAATATATTTTTTGTTTGTTTCATTTATGTTCTAGATTATTTACATTTCACCCTCTAAAATCTTTTAATTTACAAATAGAATAACTTTTCCTTTCAATTTCGCCAACCGATCGATGAATAGCGCTTTTTATCAATATTTTTTTCTTAATAAAATTTAGCAAAACTGAATATGTTTTATTTTATACAGCATGGCAACGTCATGTCATATCTGCTAGTTTATTATAAAGTGTTTATGTAAATATTAAAACACTATGAAAAACAAAGATAATTTAAAAATATGTTTTTGGTGAAATTGGAAGGGAAGTAGATTTCCCGCCTTCCTTTCTTTATTCTTTCTTACTATTCCATTGATTGTTTTAATTTTCCATATTGATGCCATTCACTGTCCGATTTCTGATGCGAACACTAGTATTTCGCGTGGGTAAATCTTTCTGAAAACGCATTCTAAATTGTCTTTGAGCTTCCATGATGTTTCGTGGCACATTTTCTTTCTTCAAACTCGCTTGTCCAGTGGCAACATGCGCAGCTATCAAGCAGGACGATTCAGGTACAAATGAGCTGCTGGTGTCCCTTGCGATCACTGCTTTCAGAAACGAGAAGATTCGATGGCGATTGAAACAATACGTATAAAATGTCTCGCCTAGATAGTCAGACCTCCTGGTAGAAGCTTTTCTCGCTTTTCTTCTTCCTCCGGGACACGCAAACGCGAGTCAATTGCCCTTAAAAGTCCTCTCGGAAGGCAATGTCTTTCTTTCATCATCTGTTGGTGGGTTGTCCATGGCATACATCAGTGGAACATGAACCTTTTGGGACAATGGAATACGAATCTTTTGGAACCAATGGAACACGAACCTCTTGGAACTAATGGAATACGAACCTATTGAAACCAATGGAATATGAACCTTTTCGAACCAATGGAACGCGAACCTTTTGGAACCAATAGAACACCCTATTGGAACCAATGGAACACCCTATTGGAACCAATGGAACACGAACCTTTTGGAACCAATGGAACACCCTATTGGAACCAATGGAACACGAACCTTTTGGAACCAATGGAACACGAACTTATTGGAACCAATGGACACTTTTTTAAAGAATATTTACATTATTATGCTTTCACAACAATATTTTAACAAAGTTTTTTTAATGTATTTACTTAATCATACATAATTCTTGCATTTCCCTAAAATTCTGTTGCTTTCTATTGCAGCTGCAGTAAACAGTGTTTTTCCTCCGTCTGCTCTATCCACATTTGTATCAAGTAATCAGAAAACTAAAATGGCTTTTATAAACGAAGTGTCTTCCATAGCAGCTGGTATACGTCTTCATGCTTGGTATAGTCAAAAAGCTGGCAAGTTTATGTTTGATGGTAAGTATTAAAAAAAAAAAAAAAAAAAAAAAACGTACACAAACAAAAAGTTACATAAAATCTATTAAAGATGTTTTGGGTTAAATGTTATCACAATATTTAAAATGCTATTTTACTTAACAACCAGTTTAATTCATTTGTTTTTAATATTTATAGCAGACGATATTTTTAATGTAAGTAAAAAAAAAAAAAAAAAAAAAAAAAAAATATTTAATTCTTTTATTCGATTGTGTTGCATTCTGTTTACATCGAGAACAATTCAAAGAATCGGAATAATAAATAAATAATGGTAATAATGTCTACTGCACGTGTGAGCATCATTGGTAAGTTAAGAATATAAAGATTTCATTCCTACAGAAATAATTTGTGCTTTACATTTTTCATAAAAGTAAGTGAGTTATATATATATACATATAAATCTAAAAGCTTATGAAAAACTTCCATTTAGAGAAAAGAGAAAAAAAAAAGAGTTCCATTTATTATCATATATATAGATAGATAGATAGATAGATTTATGCTATCTATCTTTGAATAAAATATTGTTTGAAATATTTGTAATAACTATAAGGTAATATTATTTTGTAAAATAAAATAATAGTTACTGTGCAATACAAGTTTTTTGTTTTCGTTATCAAAGGACTTTATAATAAATGGTTCTGCAATAGATTTCATTTTCAGCTAAAATAATTTTAATTTAAATTAAGCAAAACTTATACATGTGTGTCAGTGTCCCAGAAGAGATTGAAAGCTCGATTTTAAACCTTAAGATCACTGATGGCCGAGTGGTTAGCGCTCTGGAGCTCGGTATCATGGATGTTTTGTAGTGGTTCGGAATCCATTTTACGCCGTAGGTCCCGGTCTATAACATGATCGTAGAGCAGAGCGTTGCGTGAATATTGTTACTCCGCGTCCGTAGCTTATCTTCAAGTTACGTTCACCTCCTGGGTAGTGCTAAGTGAATAATGTCGGTGCTGCGTTGGCCTTAAAGCATCAAAGACAACTGTCTAAGTGTTTTCCAGTTGAATTAGAACAGAAGAAAAAAGACTGGAAGCATTCATTGAAATTTTGTTTTGTAGTTGGATTGATTGCTGGTTATATTAAAATTGATATTAAACATAATATAATCAGCGAACTTTTATATTTTATTAAGTACGTCATATTTTATATTAGAGAAATTTATCAGAATGTATTTTATTATAAAATAAATCTAAAAAAATTGAAAATGGCATGCAGAAACCAGTTTTATAGAGAACAGAAATTATAAACTTTCAAAAAAAAATTCACTTTTTTTTTCCTTTTGAATTATTTTTATCACTTTTCTGAAATAAAAAAATTTTTTATGTAAATAATAACATGTTAAGTTATTATTTATTTTGTATTTTTGTAGTTTATACATTGCAATAGGGAAACGAGTGAAGTGAAGTAATATTTTCATCCATAAAATTAAGTTATAATTCAGCGTTTCTCACACTGATAAAAAATTAAAGTTTTTGTCTTTTGGTTTGAAGAAAATAATGATTTAGTGGTGAGTAATGCACACAAATAAAGGTCACTTTGACCTGAGGTCATTCACCCACAAATGGAAGATCTGTAGCAGATTCAGCGTTATCAAGAATGCACCGCAAAGAACATACATAGTCGACATTGTGCTACCACACCATAGTTCTACGTTACTACATAAAGTACATTAAGTTCAAATAACATAACCAGGAGCGGCATCTGGGATTTGCATTTTTCCCTTTGAGTTATATTAAAATAATTTCTGGCTTACAGATTTATCGTTTCCATCGCGGGCGTAAACGCAGATTTTGCATTTGGCTTCGACTTTTAAGCCATGTGATATTTAAGAAGTGTATATTTAATAGATTGTGATATAATTTTTCAATATGATAAAACTTGAAACAAATAATTATAAATTAATTCGGGAAAATTTTGAATTAGTTTTTAAAAGGATGTTTTTATTTCAGTTGCAAGAATAATGAAAGAAACTTTGCCTAAAGTCACAGAGGACATACATGAAGAACTTAGCAGCAGCAAAGAGAAAATCCAATTTCTAAGAGGTAAGAGGAGTTTTTCAATATTTAAATGTAATGTGTTTCTTTACCATTTAATTTTAAAGATAAATCACAAAATATCAATCATATAAAAAATTCAGCAATGTTTTTTTTCCCCCAATGTCGGATTCTTAATCTGAACTCGTACATTACTGGAATGGCAGAGTAGCAGATTTAACGTTACTCAGGCGACATAATGGGAAATGCATTGGAGTAATTTGCAATGAACATTTCCGAAAGAATTTACATTCACAGTCTTGCTTGGATACAACGAAGAGACTTTAAAGGCTCGTTCCCACCGAGACGTTGAAACGTGAAGCGTTGACCAATGACTAGCCTCACCACGTTCGCCTGAAAAAGGTTGAAATCCACCGCTTCGAGTTGACCCACTTTCAACTCTCAAATGCTTGCTGCGTCATGTGACTTGGATTGAGCCAATAGTAGATCTGCCATCTAACAGAAGTAACTGGAACTTCACTAGGCGTAAAGGGATTTCTGCCGCTTCGATGTGAACGGGTCTAAAAAATTTTCTTTCCTGCCGAGTGACACGTGGCCGCCTAACGCCTCGGTGGGAACGAGCCTTAAGGCTTTCAGATTTATTCGTCCCTTTATGTTTTACCTACAAGATTGTTCACTTGCTAAATTTCTAAATGAAAATGTAGCATATTATTCCCCCAACTTTTGTCCCAGTGGCAACGTCGTGCAGGAGGGCCTAAGTTTGAATCCGTTGTCGGCATTGGTGTTGTCCCTGCTTTCAGAAACGAGAAGACTCAAGGACTATTATGAGAATATGTGTAAAACGCGTCTTGCATCGATAGTCGGATGGGAATTTTTCTGGGTTTCTCCCAAACGACACGCAAATATGAGGCATTTACCCCTAAAAATCCTCCCGGAAGATACTGCTTTTCGTGGGATAAATAAATGGCACGTGAGGCCCTCTGATGTTACACATATAAAAAAAATGCCTTATTCATCATTTCGAAAGTCTAAAATAATATTCATCAAATCTCCTTAGCTTCTAATTTTAATTAATTAGATATTAAATAATAGTTATTACAGATAATAAATAATAATTGATAAATATTTTATTTATTTAATATTATTTACTGTTCGATAGCTCACACATACGAATAAACTCATATAATATTCGACGCATACACAGATAATAATAATAATGGACTGTAAATAATTAATCTCCTTTATTTAGGCAGCCCTCAAACTCGAAGATGAACTGACCACACAACCTCTCTCTGGGGTTACACTTATTGAACTCATTTATTTATGCAGCCATCATGCTCGGAGATGCACTGCTACACGACCTCTCTCTTTGGTCGCAGTTGTTCAACTGACGCTTACATTCTTTCTCTCCCCTGCCAGACAGGGTGTTTTTCTGGACATAGGGCGTTGACCTCCCCTAAGCAGGGGGGACCTGGGTTTCGACGTAACATTTACAAATAAATTGAATTGAAGTAATAAATTTTTGAAAATTCAAAAATGTTTGTTAATTTAGTTTATATATTCCATATTGTAAACTTAAACAATTTAACATTATATTATTGTATGTCATATATCTTGTATTTATTACATGTGTCAAATATATTTAATGGCATATTTTTATTCTCGTATTATAGAAGAGCTCTTACAAAAAGTTTCAGAAGATGTTAGTGAAGATGACAAAGAAATGTTCCACCAAAAACTACTTTTAATTAGTTTGGTAAATTATCACGAGTTTTTAAAAATGATAAAGGTAAAATGTTCAGAAAATGTATTTCTTTTTATAGTATACTACTGGGTCCAAAAATTAAGATCAATTTTCAATTTAAATTTCCCGGGGCTTATGGAATTTCAATTTTTTTCTTCTTTTTTAGTTTACTGGCACTGTCTTTGACATCTGTGTGAAATTTGATGTTCAATTATTCATTGGAGTTTGAGTTACGCTTGGCTTTGTGAGACGCTAAAACTGATTGCGGCGATTTTTGAAATGTCTGAATTTATTGAGCAAAGAACTTGCATTAAATTTTGTTTGCGGAAACGTATAGAATGTTGCAGAAGGTATTCGGTGAGCATTTCTATATCGGAAAGAAATGTTGGAAGTGGTATAAACAGTTCAAAGAAGGCAGGGAACGCATTGAAGACGAAGAGAGCTCTGGTCGTACATCCACCTCAACCGACGAAGCTTGTCGGTTTACAATTAGAGACCTTACTCATGATGTTGGAAATTCAAAAGGATCGGCCAATTCAATTTTGGGCCCCAAAAGCGTCAAATCTCGATTGGTACCGAAAACACTGAATGCGCCAGCTCACACTGCATTGATTCTTCGTGACTTTTTCACCAAAAATGAAAAACACATCGTTCCACAACCACCGTATTCACACCGTGCGACTTCTGGCTATTCCCTAAACCCAAGAGACCAATCCGGGGACATTGTGTTTGAGTCGATTGAAGACATTCAACGTGAATCGCCGCACATTTTGAAGGCCATCCCTGCCGATGACATTTTAGTATGCATTGAGGATTGGAAAAAAAGTTGGCATAAGTGCATTGTGTCTGAAGGGGATTACTTTGAAGGCGCTGAAATAAATTTGGAAGAATAAGTAAAGAGTTTTTGAAAAAAAAAATTGGTCTTACTTTTTGGGCACAGTACTGCGAAAATATTCCTGCAACAAATTATCTAGTTTTATTGATAAAAATAAATTCGTATATATTCTAAATTTTTTTTTTTTTTTTTTTTTTTTCCCCTGTTTATTTACATAAGGAAAACATTGAAGAAGTGGCTGTACAAACTTACCGATTAGATTATACATTCACTGTTCAAGTAAAGGACTTGAATGCAGGTTTGAAGACGGGTCCGTTTACTAAAGCAGACAGAGTGTATGTAAGTTCAATTATTATTATTATTATGAATTGATATTATCAAGATTCTTTAACGTATTAAACGTATTTGTAATTTTTATCTCATGGATACGTAAAATGAGTTAATAACGAAGAAAAGATATTTAAAAAATTAATGAAAATAATTCTACTGCCTAAAATTCCTATACAGTTCAAAAATAATTTAAAAATATTTAGTATTGTAGTGTGTAAATTAAGTAACCAGATTGCAACTGGTTGTGGTTGGGTTGATATACTTGAGGCACAGGTTGGAGAACTCACAACTTTATTGATACGTACACAAATACCACACCCATACTATTAGATATATACAATATTTAACACATTTAAAGACAGATAATTATAGATTCGTGAAAGGACTCCACTTCCAAGCCGAAAATCCGAAACTCGGCTACGCGCAAGATGCCCCAAATATACTTCCTCTCCTGGTGAGAGTGCGTAGGCCAACTAATACGCCTGGATGAATTAAATATATTTCCTCTCGAGATTATAAACTAAACGTTTCTCAACGAGAAGAACAGTGTTACGCTGTACTTCCTCTCGTGCGAGAATCTATAGGCCTACTGACCATTTCTTCTGAATGCCCCAGGGGGCGCTCTTGACAGTGTGTAGGAGGAAGCACAGTTATATTTTAGTAGATATGACCCTGGCATTGCCAGATTTCTTAAAATAAAACATTTTTAATTTTAAATATTTTTAGGAAAAAATATCGATGAAAAGTACAAATTATTGTTCAGCTACTCGTAAAGGAAAATGTATTCTATAACAATTTGTAAATAAAAAGAATTGTGTAACAAACATAAAATATGGTTTTTAAAAAAAAAAAAGAACACATTAGTATAAACATCAAAAATTTGTCATTTATTTAAAAAAAAAAAAAAAAAAAAAAACTTACTAAAGACATTAAAAAATTATAGGTGATATAATTACGCTATCAAAGAATGCCATAAACACATATTTTTTAGTTAATCAAAAATAAGTAACATAAAAAAAAAATGTAAAGTCAATTCCTACTTTTTTTTTCATTATATTGCAGAAAGTCCTTTATAAATCATTTTTATTCATTTTTCTAAGTTTATCGGACGCCATCTATTGGTAGATATATGCAACTTAAATATAAAAAAATATATATATAATTAATTAACTAAATTTAATTACTGAATTAATATTAGAAAAAACTGTATTAACATCCAGTGCACAAGTTCAAAAAAAAATTGCATTTGAACTTGAGTGGATGAATAAAAAGTATTTAATGGACGATTGAAAATTTGAACAAGATATATATAGGGAGAGTGTGCGCTAATAGAAGGAATTGAAAGAAAGCAAAGATTCTTTCGACTCGTAAGATTAAAGAACAATGAATTCAACAAAAAAAAAAATTTTTTTAGGGCACTTGGTGTTTTAGTTTAAGTTAAGCTAGGGCCCACATATAAACATACATGCATCCATTTTTATACACATATTAGGGTTATTTAAAAAAAAAATCCGTTATTTTTATTTTATGGAAATTTAAAATGAACTAGTAACGAAACACATTATAAAGAAGAAAAAAAAATATTTGTAATGAAAACAATTATATTTTCTTAAAAATTTCTGTACACTATTGAAGAAATATTTGAAAAATATTTGTTTTTTAAAAAGACATTTTCTTATAACAATACATATTAATATTGCTTCCTCCTACACACATTGGTAACAGCGCCCCCCTGCGGCGTTCAGGAGTATTGGTCAGTCGACCTTGATACTCACCCGAGGGGGAAGTACAGCATAACCATGCGCTTCCGTTGAGAAACCTTTAGTTAGTCTACAGTCTCTCACCCTGAGAGGAAGTATATTTAGTACAACCTTGCACGTAACCGAGTTTCGAGTTTTTGGCTCAGAAGTGGAAGTCCTTCCGTGAATCTATAGTTATCTGTCTTTAAATGTGTTGCATATTGACTATTATGCTCTAATTCAGGGATGGGCAAACTTTTTCGGTCGCGGGCCAAAAATCGGAAAAAAAGTTTGGTGGGACAAGATAAATTTGTCGAAAATTTTAAGAACAATACACAAGTATTGCAAATAAAATATGTTATTGAGATGAATGAAATTGCGATTTCATTATTAAAAGTTCCTTATATTGAGGTTCGATGTGAGATGTACTGATTCCAAGGAACGAGGCTAAATACTCATCTGTCAGTCTACTTCTGAAATAATTCTTTCTAAGGTTCACAGTTGAAAACATTTGTTCACGTATATAAGATGAAGCAAACATAGCACTGATTTTCTGGGCGTGAGATATTAAATTTGGAAAACTTACTTTCGATAATGATTTGTAAAACTCTAACTTGTCGGCGCCAATCTACAGCTATGACTAACAAAAAACTTCCGCTTTTAACACTTTACGATTGAAAGCTGTGTGTGCTTGCTATTTCCGTCGATTTATGTTTTGTAGAACAAAAATAGAGAAAGTAAAAAGATCATCGGTCCTTTGAAAAAAAAACGAAGGAAAAAAATGATATATAATCAAAGTAGAAAAGGAGATGGATATATAATGTATAAATATATATTTCTTTTAATTTACCTTGGACCGGCAAAATAAAATTCTATCCGCGGGCCAGATAGAACCTTCCGACGGGCCGGAGTTTGCCCATCCCTACTCTAATTGTACGTGTGTGGTGCTTATGCGTGTGTCAATAAAGCTGCGAGTTCTCCAACCTGTGCCTCAAGTATCTTAACCCATTTACAATCTGGTTGCCCAACCTGCACATTACATTATTTGGTATTTTTATAAATAATTTTTGTTTCGACACAAAATATTCTTAAGTATTTTTTTTATATATATATATATATAAAAATTCACTCAAATTTCTCATTACAGCCCTTATACAAAGAAATTGCCAAAACTTGGAAACACATGCAACTGGAAGGACACCTTTTAAACTTTTACACCAATATGTTTTTGGATCTTAAAAGATTAGCTGAGGTAAGTATTTAATGGAGTATTGAAAAACATAATTAAATTGCTCATGATTTTTTTTCTTTTTTTTTTACGTTGTTCTTAAAATTTTTCATCATTTGCTTATTCTGCTGTCGTTTTCAAATGTTGACCCGAGATTCGCCACTGAATGAAAGATATGTAGCAGATTCAGCGCTACACAGAAATACAAAAGAAGGTCTACGAATGACGTGCATCAATGTTTTGGTAGTGAGAAATGAAATGCACAAATCCAAGAAAGATTCATATCCATCATTTAGAAAATTCATATCCTCTTATATTATATATTATTTTATAAAGAGGTATTTTTTAAAGAAAAGAATACGAAGAATTCGAAGAGTTTTCATGTTCTATTCTCGACATAAATACAGGAAGTTTGCTCAAATTTTACCAGGTTTCGAACCACATTTCGGAAACCTAACAGGATGCTCTAAGTCCTTGTTTATTTTATAAATGGTCTCTTTATGAAATCCTGAATCCATTTAATTATTCCAAAATAAAAATAAATATGTGTTAGTAACATGTGTTTTTTAATGCGTTGTGTGCAGGAGGAATAAGGTTCGAACCAGGTGATTGCATCCGTCGTAGCCACTTCTTTTCAGAAATGAGGGCACTCGATGGCTAACATGTTTATTATAAAACGTGCCGCATCGATGACGAGGCTGCCTGGTGGGAATTTTCCTGGTTTCTTTCCATACGACACGCAAATGAGGGACAATTACTCCTCAAAAGTTTTCTTAGAAGGCAATGTCCTCCTTTCATTGCCAGTCATCGGGCTGTTCGTATTATACATAAATGGAACACAAGGTTCACCGAAGTTCAGAAAAAAAATGTGTCATTAAAAAAATAGTGTTTCTAAATTGAGGAGAGTGTTTAAAATTGAATTGGATTTTTTTGGGGGGGAGGGAATTGGATTGGAATTTTTTAAAAATTAAAAGCTTACAAAAAGAATCGCAATATCATTTGTGTAAAATCACTTGGAGGGAAAATGTATTGACTAAAATGGCTTTTCCATGACTTTGTTGGTTAAGAGGTCACTGGAGCTGGAGTCATGGTCATTTTGAAAGAAGAAATTACGTGTTTAAAATATGTGTACTTGAATCATTACAGATAATAATACATTATTATTGCGAAATAATTTTTCTTTCACTATAGGTGGTAATGAAGAATCACCAAATTGTTGCTCAATAACAAAATTATCCCGTGTCAAGGTCGAAATCGACATAAAAGAAAATCATATTTACGAAACACCGCCGAGCCATATTTCTCTTTAGTAATTCTCCGCAACACATTCATCTGTTACACATTTTATCCATTCTATTAATCTATTGATTGAATTCTGACAGAAAGGAATAAGGAAGGAAATAAGAAAGTAAAACTCTTTTCCGCGTTGAAAAATGAAATAAATAAATAAAGCATTTCCTTGTTGTAGTGAGTAAACCATATCTATCGGTTTAACAAAACTTCCGCAAAACCGGTTAATTTTTGAAGAACTTTCTACGACGTAACAACATCAATTTACATTAATATTGTAGGCAAGGTTTTAAATAATAATTACATTAAATAGTTAAAAATTAAGTATTTATAATAACCACCATTTTTTTTTAATTTTTAGTTTCATCAAAATCGTTAAAAAAATGAATATTAAAATTTAATTACATTATATTAAATACTGATGTTTGAAAGGGTTTTTTTTTTACATTTTGTTTCACAAAAAAAAAATTCAGACTTATCAAATTGAATAGAATAAATAAAATGAGCCCGACTCGTAACATTTATAGCTTGCATTAGGGCGGAGGTTCCATCCACTGGAGGCTTTGTTGCAGACACTGTTTCAAAAAATGAGGAGAGACTCGATGCCACTTGTGATATTCAGCATCTTGCCTCGTTAGTCTGACTATCTAGTGAGGATTTTCCTTCCACGAGATACGCAAATGCGGGGTAGTTCCGCCTAAAAGTCTCCCCGAAAAGCACTGTCCTTCTTCTTCAGCGACAGAGAGCCAAGTCAGACTTCTACCTACGAGTGCCCCATCACAACAGAAGCTGTTCCTCCCCTTTTCCTCCTTCCATGAGACCACATGGGTTCTTGGACATAGTTTAGATATTGCTGTCTACCAAATGGGATGAGAAACAACAACATGATAATAAATAAAAGTATTGTATCTTGAATTAAATTATATTTTCATATTTCATGTATATATATTACATTTCTTAATATTTATGCAACACTAAATAAACAACTTCTTGATTGCATTGTAATTCATATGACACATATCATATGAATTACAATGCTTACGGCAACGAGATTAAAGTTGAGCTGGCCAAGAAGGACAGCCTTAAGAGATCTACTGATGGTGGCTGTCTCTCTTTTTCGAAACATGAATGGCCGAGTGGCTGGCGCTCGGTACCACAGGTTTCGGGTTCGAGTCCCGGTGGTGCCAAGGATGTTTATAGCGGTTAGGAATCCACTTTAAACTGTAGGTCCCGGTATGTTTAGCCTAAACTGTGCACACTATGACCATAGAGCGACAAACCAAACCAAACAAACTTTTCCGGAACTTGAGTCTAAGGTCAAGTTACATATCAATTCCTCTTGAAGAAAGGCCCCGTACATGTGTGGTATGATTGCAAGCGTCCTGGTGCTGCTCTAATTGGGGCTGGTAGTATATTCGAACAGACAGTTCTTACTAAGCACCGCAGTGGTCATCTTAGTGCTCAATGTCATGTGCCGGACCTTAAGGTTTATTCCCCTTGCCTGAAATGCAGCTTGGCTCAAGCCATTCCTTCTCATATCTTGACTTGCGTCGGTTGCTAGAAGAACCAATTGTGCTCATTCAACAATTCCGTTGTTTCAGAACATACGGGGTTTTGGACTTAATCTAAACTCATATTTGTGAAAATTGCAGCACCATGAAGGACTTACGCGAGTGAGCTGAAATTTTCAGGAAATGCAAATTAGCGCATGATATGCAAATGATAAAAATTTCAAATCCGTAGCGCATGTGTATGCTGAGCAGCGCCCTCTGAACGGCGGATGGATCCGAATAAATAGACGGCTGTAGCGAGGCGTGTATGGTTATCGGTGGTTATCTGCTAGTGGTAAACGTTAGCTTAATCGTTACTTATGCCTCTTCGACGAAAGAGAGCGAGATTTGAACAACTTACAGAGTTTGAACGGGGGAGAATCATCGGCCTTCGTGAAGCTGGATTGTCTTATCGTGCAGTAGCCGCTCGTGTGCAGCGTAACAGCAGCACAGTGATGCGTCTTTGGAAGCAGTGGACGGACGAGTGTCGGACAACTCGGAAATCAGGGAGTGGACCCCGAAATGTGACGTCAGCTCGCGATGATAGACACCTGGTCCGCATGGCGCTGACGGACCGTACAGCTTCCTCCAGACAATTGGCAGCACAGTGGTCAATAGCTACAGGTGTTTCATCAATTCGTAGACGTCTGCTGCAGCGTGGACTGCGCGCAAGGACTCCTTTCTACAGGACCCCTCTCAAGCTAAACCATCGCCGCCTGCGGTTACAATGGGCCGCTCAGCATAGAGACTGGCATGCTGATTGGCAGCATGTCGTGTTTTCTGACGAATCCCGCTTTAATTTGTGGTACCATGATGGCCGCATTCGTGTCAGACGCCATGCCGGTGAACGCCACCTTCCGGAGTGCATTATCGAACGCCACAGTGGACGAACACCCGGAGTTATGGTCTGGGGTGCCATAGCATATCATGGACGATCTCAATTGCTAAGAATTGTGGCCAATCTGAACAGCAACCGGTACATCAGTGAAGTTCTACAGCCCTAAGCTGTTCCCTTCCTTCAAAGCTTGCCAGGCGCTGTATTTCAACAGAACAATGCCCGCCCTCATATCGCTAGGACTGTTCAATCCTTCTTTGCAACGCGGCAGGTATAGCTTCTTCCTTGGCCTGCGTATTCCCCGGATATGTCGTCGATTGAACATGTGTGGGATTTCGTTGGTCGGCGTCTCGCTCGTGATCCTCGTCCTGTTGCTTCTGCAGATGAACTTTGGGTGCGCATACAAACAATATGGAATGCTCTTCCTCGGGCAGACATTCAAAATTTGTTTGACTCCATACCACGTCTTGTAGCAGCACTTATTGCGGCGCGTGGTGGCTACACAAAATACTGATTCCGATCTCTTGTTATTGTTTGTTTGCTTTGAACATTTAATCATTTATTTGTACCACTACCACTCAACTGTTTATTAAATTCGTCAATTATGACGATTCCTTCATGGTGTTACAATTTTCACAAACATGAGTTTAGATGTTGCTGTCAACCAAGAGGGATTAGAAACAACAACTATTTCATGAATTGAAAGCAATAACATGATCTCATTTGATTTTTTTTTAAATGTTAACAAATACAGTGATAATAAAAAAAATTTAAAATGTCAGTACTTATGCATTGAATCATTTTATTAGCGTATCAATGCAACTGGACCTGAAGATGACCCTGAAATTTTTCTACCGGAAGATAATGTCGAAGAAATAGCAAAGGAAAATACCACCATTATTTATTCAGAAGATGTAAAGAATTTTAATGAAATTACTCTTGAATACAAAGTAAGTGCGCGTTGACCTGTATTATGTTATTATTTTCTTTAAATTTTGAAATGTAAAACAGAGAAAATATTAATAACATTCGAACTAATAATATCCGTTCAATATTTTTTCTTCGGAACTGTAGAAGCATCTAAAACAGTTTTCTCAAAATTTTTCAATGATATATTGGTAAAAATCTGTTTTAGGATCCCAATTTCACCAACTTAAAAAAAATGGCGCTAAATAAACAACTTTGTTTCGGCGAATTCCCATCAAAACAATTTTCAATTAGTTATAATTAAAAATGTTAAGCCTCGCACAACGACAAATGATAAAAATGGCAGAAAAACTCGTAATGAAAAATCCCGCATACAATCCCAAAACAATACTCATAATTTTGTGGATAAAAAAAAATTTCATTTGCTCGCTATTTTTACTGCCTATCAGAATTGAAAAATATAGCGCAGGTAATGACAAATGAGGTTGCCATACTATTAACATGGTACCACAATTGGGACATCATCGTCAATTTGGTGAAATTGAGGTCTTTAAATTGGTTTGGTTCTAAAAATTGATATCGTCTGAATCTTTCAGATGAAACCCTCTCTAACAGTGATCACTTATGACCGAAATTAAGAAATATCACTTTTAACGGTTTGGCTGTTTTTATTTAATATAATATTTCAAAATGTTTCAATCTACACCCACACAATTAATAAAGTTTACAACAATTAAATTGCAGGACTTTTGTGCCTTTTACTGCAGCATGGGAATTTTAGTGCCCTGTGACAGGTCAGTAGGCATAGTCACGTATAATGACTTGCATTACGGATTTTCAAACAAAGACGCCATGGATTCATTCATAGATAACCCCAGCAAGTACGTTGCTTTGACGATGAAGTGTCTGATTAAGATGCCACAGCTCATTTGCACTTTTCAGTTAGAGGAAAGCTTTCATTTTCCAATAATAGTAAGTGCAGTACAATGATTCGCACAGAAATTTTCTATTTTATATAATTATGTAAGTAGTTTAAATTTTTAAAATACAAATGCTACAAGACACGTGAAAAGTAATCTCTGTAAATGTTCTTTTCTTTTTTTTCATAATGCTATCTTCAAGCAAGGCTAATCTAATATTAAAATTATTGCCACTGAAATAATTCTATCTTAAAATTTAATAGCAAAATCGCAGAATCGGGGCCGTTGGGATTTGGCTTCAAAAATTATTTTCGCCAAAGTGCGCCAAGAAAAAGGTTGCGATTATAAGTGAAGTGAACTGCAAGCAGTACAAGAAATCCGGGTTATCGCTTAGTTGGCGCCACATAAAAGTTGCCAAATCCCAACGGCCCCTATTTTGCGATTTGATAAAAAAAAAAATTGCAAATTAATTTCAAATTATATTCAAAATATTAAATGCAAATAATAATATTAATATTTAATTGCAAATATAATTTATCTAATGTTAAAAATATCGAAGACAATTCAAATATCATTTAATTTCAATGCAAGTTATTTAATTATTTTATAATTAATTAAAAAATAATTTATCCAACTATAAATATCAATATTTGTTTGACTGTAGTATAGTACAACAATAGTACAGTAGTTTCTAAAACGTAAACTAGCATTATTGCAAATCTTTTTCAATTCCTGAATTGGTTTAACTCACCTTTTTCTATTCCTTATAATTGTATTTCTCATATGTATAAATATGGAAATGGATATGATAGAATAAATAAGTTTATATATCAAAAATTAATAAATTTTTGGGAGCTGTCTGACAACTTATAATTAAAATATATACACAGCACAAATTAAAAGTTCATATTTTAAAAAAAGCAAAATGATTTTATAAGTATAAAATCTATTTGATTGAGATACTTTATTAAAAACGTTTATGACCATTATGAAGTTCTTACTGCATAATGTTTCTTACAGTTTAATTTTTCAGAATACATTTAAACAAGAACGAAAATTACCAATATTTATCGAGGATAGAAGTGTGCAAACCATTCTACATCCTGTAGAAAGAAAAATAGATTATACTTATAATTGGAATCAATGGGATCTGAGAAAAAAAGCTTTACAATATGTAAGTTCTTTTTTAAATCTCATTATCTCTTGCTCTCACTTTGAAAAAAAGTTTAAACTTCTGGCATGAAACTAAAAATAAGTTTTGTTCTTTAAGGTTGACCTTTCAAGTAAGAAAACTCATTCCACACAAACAAATCTCAGTCATTTCAGGAGAGAAAACTACAGTCAAGTTTATCTACCAAAGTAACTACATTTCTTATTTTACAATTAATATGTACATTTTTATACAATTAATTTTTTTTTTAATATTTAATACATCTACATACTTAAAAATTCAAAAAAATTCTTTTTCTACTTTAAAATGGTTTCATAATATTGAAATGGTATTGTAACATCATAATAGTTTTATTGCATTATTTACAATAATGACTAAGACTTTTCTTTTTAATAAATTCAATTACTAGTAAAATACCATGACTTCGGCTTAAAGGATTTTTATCCTCTTATATGTATACAGATTATCCATGTAATTTATGAGCTCGCTAGAGAAATTTTGTAAATACGATTCTGAAATGTTTACACTTCTGTAAATACCACAAAGGAAAAACATTGACATTTAATTACCCAATAGGTACATAAATTTTATTATCGCCCATAAATATTAATAATAGTTAAATTTACTCATGTTCAATGCATTTTTTAATTTGATAGCATATGTCATTGAGATTATACTTTTCTTATTGCCTAAAGTAAGCATACTCGTCTAATGACCCTTTTTTAAAAAAAGAAGAAAATATTTATTAAAAAAAATTAAAAATTAAAAATCAGATTATCCCTTTAAATAATTATATGAACAAGATACAATTAAAAAAAAATTTGGTGTTTAGAAAAGTTTGAAAGAAAAAAAAAAGCATTATATAGGACAGTTTTCTTTATATTTTAATAAATGAAATGAAAAAAAAGTGATCAAAAATAAGAAAATTTTATGACATGTAATTCTTTTGCAATAACAAATCGTAAATTAACTAACCAGAAAATGTAACCAAAACTAATTTTTAAATGTATTAAGAAGAGTTTAGAAAAATTCATTTTATACAAATCTCGCACCTGAACGAAAACAAAGATTACAGAAGACAATCATTGTGCTTACACCACTAAAAAAAGAAATTACTGCTTTTTCAAAAACTAACAATCTATGTGCTTTACTAGGAATATTAATTTTTAAAAAAATAATTTATATGTTATAAATGCAGCATTTCAAACACAAATATTTCTGTTTGAGTTAAAGCATAAAATAAAAATTTTAAAATAGTTAAAGAATCTGTAATGTAGATATTTCACTTTGCGATAAAATAATTTTTTCTTTTTAATATTTATTTAGGGACAATTCAACTCAAACTGGAATAAATGCAAGTACAAATATTAATAGAACAGGAATTCCAGACCTATATGTAAGAACAAGACGGACGTTTTTTCATTGGGAGTAATAATATTTTAAATGAATTATTGCAAACAAAAATTACTGGAAAAAAATAATTAAAAGTACATTTTTTGATATTTGTAAAACATTTTAATGAATTCTTATCATATATGGTTAAATACCAGGAATTCTTTTACATAATCATAAATTTAAAAAAATGATTACATAAAAGAAAATTATAATAAATTCAATTAATACAAAATTATAAAATCACGAAATGTTTGAAAATACTAACACAAAATCTTGAATAAATAAAAAAATATTAAGTTTTTAAAAATGTTACTTTAATTTTATATTAACCATTTTTAAATAAATTCTTTTCCCCAAACAAAAAAATATGTGTGAATTTCTTTTCCTTACTTAAGATAAGCATCTATGATCTATGTTTTATAATGTTAATAAAGTTGTAAACGTATGTTATGAGTTTAAAAAGTATTAAAATGCTGTTTAAAAATAACACAAATGTTAAAAGTATATATTTATATACACTATAATACATTTTGTAACTTTCCAACATTGTACAATTCACCAATCAGCACTATTATTTGCCAAATAGTCCCTTCTACCAATATTAGATGCTTGTTTATTTTGCATAGCTTCCAACTTCGGACAGTCTGTAATTCTATGACCAAGACCACCACAATAAGAGCACCCCCTTTCGTCTGCAAAAATAATAAGACGATCAGCATTAAACATAAAATTCAAATTATTAGAGAAAATTATAGTATACATGATTACACAAAAAATAAATATGATTTTTAAGTACAATTATAAGTACAATTTCACATTTGCATTATATAAATTAATAAATTTAACATTTAAGTGCAAGTTAAATACATTTGGAGTTCAAGAATTTTAATGAATAAAAATTATTCATATTACAAATTATTTAAATGCTATAAATATAAATATTTGTTTCATTTAATTATTTTTAATAATACTATGCCAACTTTTGAATATATGGATTAAAGAAAAATTTATTAGTGTTTATAACATGTATAATAATTTAATTGATAATGTTTCATAAAAATAAAAGTTGATTACTCAAAATATATTGCAGAATATATGATTAAATGAGTGGCCTGATGGCCGAGTGACTAGTACTTTGGCATTCGGTACAAGAGATTTTGGGTTCGTCAATGTTTTGTGGGCAATGCCATGACTGTTTGTAGTGGTTTGGAATCCACCTTAGATTGTAAATCATGGATTAATATGACTGTAGATTGATGGCTGTAGGGCAAAAGCTTGATTTTTTTAAGAAATATACTTCAATTGCTAGAGTATTAAGTTAATAATTTTTCTATATATGATTTTTCTATATTTTTCTATTTCGTATGAATAAACTATTTTATTTCAACCTTTTGTTCCTTCAACTTTTTGTTTCCTTCATTTTTTAAAAATGTTTTACATTATTATTTTTTTTTTTAATAATTTAACTGATAGTATAAAAATATGTTTCTTGAGTAATAAAGTCATAAAAAATAAAGTTAATTTTTTAAATTTTATAAGTAAGGTAAAATAAATCAAATTCTTACCTCCAAGGTCAAGATATTTTTCATTTTCAGACTGTAATGCTGCTAAGAATGGTGGAACTTTTTGCTTGGCTTCCATTAAAAGATGTTTCATATCCAATAATACTGATTCATCTAAAAGTTAGACACATTAAATGATTAAAACACATTGATGATACTCATTTTTAAAAACAAAGGAAATTTGAAATCAAGAAAAAACATACCAAGAAGAAATGAACAAAATACAATACATAAATTTTATACATAAATTAAAAAATAATTTCTCTAATATTATAATCTAATAAAAATAATTTAAATTTAATACTACTTTATTTTGATTTATTTATTATTCAAAAATTAGTTTTTAATAGCAATTTAAAACCATTAGAAAAATTCAAAACTCTTAAAAAAAGTTCCTTAGCATTTTAATGATATTGTGGTAATGCTCCATTTTCATTGCTTTGAGATTCAGTATTAAAACGCTGTCACTTATGAGTCCAAAAACTCAACATCTCTTATAGACATATACAACATCAATACATCAACTATTTAATGAAGTTAACTTTTATTTTACACAATTTAAAGAGTAAAAGGGACAGAGCTTAACTCCTCGGCAGCTTTAGTTCATCTGAGAATTCAGAAGGAATCAAGTTTTACAATATGAACAGAGCCACACTGAAAAGCTTACAAATTCCAACAAATGACAACGCATTTTAAAAATATACTGTATCAGAAAATTTTACAAATGGATTATAATCTACCTTATCTCTTTTCAAAATAATAAGTGCAAATTGATTAAATTTGACAGAAAAAAAAATTAATATTGCATGAATAATTTTAATAAAAATTAAAATAGCATATAAATTTTTTTTTAATGATGAATAAAAAATATGTATATAACAAAACCTCAATATGCAATCATTTAAATTCAAAGAAAACTTACCGCAGGATTTGTTGATAAATGTTGTGGCTATTCCTTTCTTGCCTGATCTACCCGTTCTTCCAATACGATGAACTGGAAAGGAAATCATTTTATATATAATGACCTCCAACGTAAAAACTTTAAAATACAACACACTTTCTGATAAAACCAGAGAAATGTCCGACAATTGCAATAATTTCATCTTAAAAATTATCAGTGGTAAAAATGTAATTTTTTTTTTTTTTAACTTTAACATAATATTTAGATAACATGGACATAAAAAGACAACATAAGAAAATGGAGAAACTAAATGAATATTTGTAATAAGTATATGTATAAGTAAAAATTTGGTTAATTGGGACCCAGAATTAACTTATGCACATTTTTAAGTTAACCATAGTATCATTTCATTAGGTTTTGCAAGAAAAATTATTACAAAGGGCCTAAGCTTCACAAAATATTTTCTCACAGTACAATTTAATAACATTGTTCTTAAATTGCATGCATTAAACAAATAATGTTTCAATATTAAATTTTATATTTTGAAAACAGAATGTACCTTTAAAATGATTAATTATTTAAAATAAGAATGCATATTTATAAATACAAGTGAAAAACAACACATTATTAATAAATTCATAAAGACTAACTTCCCATCTTTAAAAATCTGTAGAAAATCATATTATTTAATTACAATTATATTATCTCAATTACACTCCTTTTATTTAAAAAAAAAAAGGGGGAAAAAAATGAATTTTAAAAAAATAAACCCACCAAAACATTAAAAGATATTTATACTTTTAAAAATACATATTAACATAAACTACTTATTATATGACTAAAACAATGGTATTGTTTTAGTACCATGTACAAAAAGAATAATTTTGGGAAATTTTTTGGATTTCTCTTGATTTAAAAAAAAAAAAACTGTCTTCTAATTGTAGCATCAATAAATTGGCATTGAGAATTGACATTTATAAAATAAAGAAATAAGAATTCATCTTACCATAATTTTCTATATCTTCAGGCATATCATAATTAATTACATGCTGTATGTTTTCGAAATCTAAACCTTTAGAAGCAACATCTGTAGCTACAAGCACATCTTTCTCTCCTTTTCTGAATGCTTCCACAGCACGAGAACGCTCTTCCTGATCTGTCATTTAATGACAGATTATCACATATTAAATATAATGATGGTTTCAATTATGCACTATATTCTTATGTTTTGTCATGATAAATATTAATATCTTATGTTCATAATAAATAATCCATAAGTAAAAAATTATAAATATCACAAAAAAAAAAATTCATTCTAACTAAAATTTTTTAATAATAAAAAATTTAGAGTTCTAATTATTTAGCAATAAGTAACAAGCATTTTGAAAAAATATACGATAAAAATAAATAAATTTCTAAATATGAATTTAAAAAGATCTCACTAAAACAAATAAACAATATGCATAAATGCTACATATTTATCTTTTGAAAAGTATAACGAAATACATCAGCAACAAATTTGCTTTAGTCATGCTAACAATAAACTATTGCTTTAAATAACGTGTTCCTTAAATGAAACCTATTTTTTTTAAATAAAAATTAACAAATGTCTGATATCACAATTTCTAAATATATATATATATATTACATTGTTGTTGTCATCGAATAGGAGTACAAGAAAATCATATATTGTGGTGCTCCAGAATAATATTGGCTATGATATATTACATTTAATATCAGATTTTAGCCATAATTTTTTTTAAATTACGATTTTCATAAAGGGTGTTAAATCTAATGAGAAAAGCTTAAATCCTATTTTTCCCATATGGGATAGAAATTTGACTCATTCAAATTAAAAAAAAAATACAAAATATAATCATGCTACATGCATACAAATTACTAAAAAGGTAATTTACCACATTAATTAATAACCCAATTTTAAACAAATTGCAAAAATCGGATGATTTAAATCCATACCTTTTCCTCCATGGATGGCTACTGCTTCAACACTTTTCAGTAACAAATATTCATGAATAGCATCAACATCCTGTTTCTTTTCAGCAAAAATAAGGACCTATTAAAAAATGTTTTGGGGTGAATGATATGTCTTGAATTTTTCACAACACATGATAATAATAACAATTATTAGTCTTCTTTAACATGTAACACAGAAATGTCATTTTATTTTTGTTTTGTTATAAAGCTTTGTAACAGATGAACTATAGGCCCATTTATTGAATGCATAAATTAAAATTTAAAAGGAATGAAATAATACTTGATTAAAAGTAAAAAATTTTTTTGCCTATAATTAGTTTTTCTTCCTAAAGATACAGATAAAAAAAAATAAACCTAACCATATATGCTTTTACCCAAAGATAATCCATGAAATTAATTTAAGTGAAGCAAATATATAATAATAAATAAAATAAAGTTATGAACTGCAGATGATGGAAGCTATGAGTGGTAATTGTACTCCAAATTTTTGGAGTACAATTACCACTCATAGCTGAATTTTTTTTATATGAAGCAAGAATAGAACTATATATACCAGAAAAAAAATAAGATAATTTCATTCTGGTAAATTACTTTCTTTATATTCTATGTAACATCATAATTCATTTATATTCATTTCTTCTCCCTAACTTACCAAATTTTAAAAAGGACATACTTCAAGAATTCAACCATGGATGCAAAAATTGAATTTTGGTACAAGATATAACAAAGAAAAAAAAAGTGAACCAGTACATATCATTTATCAATTACACCCAATTGCTTTATTTACATCGCCAAAAATTATGACTACAGGATTATAAGTAGGAAAATACCAAATAAAGGGCCTTACTGGTGGAGCTGTTTTGCTCAATGTTTCCAGCAGGTGTACAATCTTAGCTTCTTGTTTCACATATTCTACTTCTTGAATAACATCTGCACTGGCTGCACCTGCTCTTCCTACATTTACAGTTACAGGCTTCACCAGGGCACTTCTGGCAAAGTTTTGTATTTTTTTAGGCATGGTAGCTGAGAAAAGCAGAGTCTGTCGCTGACCCTAGATATAAAAGGGGAAAATATCATTTTTAATCAAAGAAAAGAAACTTATAAATTAAAAGAAATAAATTTAGTGACAATTGAAGTTTTGGAAGCAATTTCAATATTTCAGAAGAAAAAAATTGAATAAGTTACCTTGAAATATGAAAATATTGTCCTCACATCTTCCTCAAAGCCCATATCAATCATCCGATCAGCTTCATCTAAGCATAAATATCGACATATTTTCAAATTAACCATTTTTTTATCTAACATATCCATCAATCTACCAGGGGTAGCCACCATAATATGCACTCCTCTATAAAAAAAATTTAAATGAATAAATAAAACACATTAAAACAAAAATATTTGTAATATAAAATAAATAACAAAGTGAAAATTAATGTTATAATTTATAGTTACATAAACTGATCATAGAGATTACAATTTTATATATTTTTTATAAAATGTTTTAGAATTCATATATTCAACATTCTTATTAGTAGCTTTCTTAATATGACATTATAGATAACTCCTTTCAAAAACACTACTTTATATAAAAATGATTAATTTGAATCATATGATTGTACATTTATTTTTAAAAAAGTAGATAAAATTTTGTTATTGACAGTATTACATTTAAAAAAATGTAACCGCTCTTATTAGAATTTAGAAAAGCTTTAACTTTCTTTTATTTTAGAAATTGTGACCTACTTTTTTATAACTTCCAGTTGGTCTCTCACAGATGTTCCTCCAATACACAGACAACATCTTAAATCAGGTAGTCCTTCATTTGACAAACATTGGCCATAATATGATAGAATTTCATATGTCTGCTTTGCAAGTTCTCTCTATTAAAAAAATTACTTCATCAATATGTCATTAATTTTAAAATTTAATTAAAAATTTTTTTTAGCAAATAACAATAAATGTTAACAATTCCTAATATTTTTTAATCTAGTCCAACCACGGATAGCATGGAATGGTAAACAACTGGTTTTGCAGTGAAAATGAATGAATTTATTACTTCTTAGAGATGCTAGCCAGATATAAGTGCTGCTTTATACTAAACAAATATAAACTTTAGATGAAAAAAGCAAAATGTTCAGTTTGGAATTTTTTTCATCTAGTTTTTCTTTTAATGTCATGTAATTTAAAATTTGAATTACTAAAAAGTACAATTGTTTTAATTGCAATCAAAATCCTTCCTAAATAACATTTTCTTCCCTATAACTCCTCTTTTTTTAAATATGCCTGACTAAACTTGCCAATTTTCCAAGCAATTGATGGTTGCATTATACTTCTATTATTAAATAATTATTTTACAATACATGTCCTAATCATGTATAAAATGATTTGATTAAAATTATCATATTGTTTTTTGTAATTAATTATATGACGTACATAAATGGTAAATTTATTTAAAAAATAGCCATGATAGACACATGATATAATTCATATTTTTTTGTAAAAATGTGCTAGTGAATTTAAATAATCATCAGAAAAAAAGTCATCAATCATTACTAATTATTTCATTGTTATTATTTTATGTTTTTCTCATTTTAAAAGGAAAGAACTAGTTATAAACTTCAGCACAAATAATTACTTTCTGTTTTTCAAAACATAAAACTATTGCATTATATTTCTTTTAAAACATTCATTAAAATTAGTATTTTCAGTAAAGAACTTACAGATGGACAAATTATTAGTCCATATGGTCCTTCTTCCTGCAGAAAAGGTAAATGTTTTTCCTGCTCCATAGCAAACATGATTATTGGAAGAACAAAAACAAGAGTTTTGCCAGAACCAGTGAAAGCAATACCAATCATATCTCGACCTGAAAGACTGTTTGCAAAATTAATTTAATAATTGATAAACTCCCAAGAAAATAGTAAAATTATCACAAATTGACAGATAAGAAGGGGGATGGGGAATAATTAAACAAAATAATGATGCTGTTAATAATAAAATTATTACAATGATTTCAATATTTTAAAATTTCCATTCATTTTTCAAGGTTATTTTAATCCTTTATATT
This sequence comes from Caerostris darwini, assembly GCA_021605075.1. NCBI lineage: Eukaryota > Metazoa > Arthropoda > Arachnida > Araneae > Araneidae > Caerostris > Caerostris darwini. The sequence goes on from BPLQ01015473.1 coordinate 177,860, forward strand.
AAGTAATTAAAAGCTCACAATGAAGCAAACTTATCACAAATTTTATTTTGCAAATAGGTAATGAAATTTCACAATTATTTCTTTTTGTTATCTGGCAATAAATAACAGATTAAATGTTTGAAATATAATTTTTTAAACTCAATCTTAATAAAATAAAAAAAGAATAGCATTTGAAAATTCAAAAAACATTACACATAAAGTCTGGTTAGAATTTTTATTTATTATTGTTTTTCATTATTACTTTTTATAAAATTAAGATGTAAAACTTACACAGCAGGCAAACCTTGCATTTGAATTGGAGTGGGTTTTGTTATACCTTTCTTCTTTAAACCCTGTATTATTCCTTTTGGAAATTTCATTTCCTGTCACAATAAAAAAACACAATATTCATTAAAATTCTGATTAATCATAATAAAAAAATCAGATAATTTTAAAATCCAAAATTTTATAACCAGCTTCAAGATTACAAAACATAAGCAACCATTGAATTAATGATTCACTGGCAATGTTATTTGCTTTAAATATATAAATAAAGTGTTTCTTTATTATTATTATTATTAGATATTAGCTAAAAAACATTAAAAAAACTTTAAGAAAATTTATTGAATAAAATACCTTATTAATTAAAAAGAAAAATCAAGTATTTATACAATTATATAAATATATTTTCACTGATATAAGAAATCATACCATTCACAAACTTTAATATATAAAAAAACCATTGATTACCATATTTTCTAAATAACTGAAATAAATCCAAATTTGACATACTTTATAGTGACTACACAAAGTTAAGCCTTATATATCAATTATGTAATGTTTATCACCATACTTAATAATTTATTGTTTCATTGTTATTTTTTTATATGTGAATATTTAAAATATTCATATCTTTTTTTTAAACACTGAAATAAAAAGGCAATAATGGATAAATAATGGTAGTTGAGAAATCGTTGTCTTCTCTGATTTCCTGTATTTTAAAAATAAGTAAATTACATTCATTCCAAGTTTCTTTCTTCTTTAACTAATTAAAAAATAATAATAATCTAAAATTTAGTTTACAGAACACAGCATTTAATCAGCCTTAGTATATAATGTTGATTTAATATAATGGATAGAATTATATAGTACACAATTGTTAATTACTTATTTGAAGGAAAAATATATATATATATATATATATATATATATAAAACCGAAATAAAAAAATAATACTGGAAAAAACATTTTACATTTTTAAGAATGAATATTGAATTAAAAATTTGATATATACAACAAAAAATAAACTAACCTTGAAAGTTTTTATAGGAGGAACTATATCTTCCCCTTCAACGAGAATTCGATATTTACGACGTACTCTTTCATGTCGTTTTTCAGACATTTCTAGAATATAACGAGGTGGTCTCCATCTGTAATAATAATTTTTTTTACTAGTTTAATACTAGTTTAATATTTTATTTTATTTTTAATATTTAATTTTGATATTTTAAATAATTATTCTAACTATTATTAAAAAAACGAAACTTAACATATTCAAACATGGAAATTACTATTATTATTTAAACATTTTGGCAAGTTTTATAGTATTTTTTTCCTAAACTATTTTGATAGTGTTAATAATAAGTGATAGCAATTTGTAAATTTTATATAAAAGTACAGTATGATTACAGAATATTCCTTTTTGAGTGCTGAACTTATTTTTAATTTTGATATTCATTATATTTGAAGATAAACAAAATTATAACACTTTTTAACAAATAATAACTTTTAGTTACCCAGTTTTTATTGGTTCTTGATACTGGATACCTTTTGCTAATTCAGCAACACCCATCAAAGCTATAAAACAATTTCACATTATTAATAACTTAAATAATAATCAAGACTTTTAATTTAATTAAATAGACTTTTAATTTGATTAATTTAGTTAATTTTAATTAATTAAAATCAAGAATTTATCATTATTAATTTAAATACTATCCAGATTCATAAGAAAATAATATTTTATTGAAATAAATAAATAAATAAATATTCGAAAAATAGACTCATAAAACACCCTTTAATGCAATACCAATAATAAAAAGTTGCAAACAAAATACCTCGCTTTTCAGCAACACTTTCCAAAATCTTTTCTTCTTCCTTCAGCTGTTTCTCTAAAGCACTCTCTTTACGTGCTGAAAGATAAATTATAATAAATTAATAAATAATTATTGCAGATCAAGACAATAGAAATTCAAAAGTTATAAATACAGTGCCAGTACAATACCTTCAGCTTTCTTTTTCAATTCATTATGTTGATCCAACAAGCTTACATTATTTTTTCTTCCAAAATCATCTTCATTTTCATCTGTCTCGATATCTGAGCTGGATTTGCACTTTTCTTTTTCTTGTAATACAGCTAAGCGTCCTAGTCTATGCAACTGTGCATATATAAAATTATTAGAAGTACATATAATAAAAAAATATATAGCTAATATAACAACACTGTGAAAACATTACACATTTAAATTTAGTTTCAAAATATATTTAATAACCTGTCATACTCTGAATTAAATATTATCAATTGTGAGACTAATTCTACATTATTATGAAGTATATGTTATTTTATCAGACAATTTAAGAATTTTTACTTTAGTGGACAGTTTTTTTCCCTCTCCTATTCAACCTGAAAGTTTATATTTTTTATAAAAATTCTTGGTGCACATAAATTTTACACTACTGAGATTTTAAACACTTTCATCTTAATTGATAGACAAAAGGACATCAGAATAACATGCCAATATAATTTCATAGTGCATGCATAATAACTTCATCTAAAAAAAATCAACTTCATTTTCTAACTTTAGTGATTTTAAAATTCATTAAAAACATTTTAGATTTCAAACAATAGCAAAAAATTTATTTAGAGCAAGTTCTTTATTTTTTTTAATGAGCTCGAGTAGAAATAAATTTAAATTCATTAATAAAGCAACTAAGAAGTAAAATTTACAATGCAAGTGTTATTTTACATGGCATACAATTTGAAAGTGTTAAAGAAGATTTATTAACAAAAAAAAAAAATTTTTTTTTTTTAAATAAAAATAATAAATGGTATTAATTTTATAAATAATATGGTGAACAACATTAATAGAATATATATATGGTGAACAACATTATAGAATATTTTAACATTCAATGGTGAACACAAATAAATTGAAAAAAAAAAAAAAAAATACTTCAGAAGAAAAAATATTACAACATTTTTATATTAATCTTTAATTATTTTTAAAACAATATATTTAATATTCTATTGAATATTACATATTCTATAATAAATGTGTGAAAAAAAAAAAAAAAAAAAAAATGAATGCCATACGAAAAATTAGCAGGGTAAAATAAATGTATAACACATTATTTTGATCAGAAAATTAATATTACTTTTTATAATTTACTAGAAAATTACTTCAAGATTTAATATAATTTAAATTATAAGAAAATTTATTGCTTTGAAAGTTACCTTTTCTTTCCTTCTCTCTTTCAAAGGAACATAAGGTTGATAATCACTGTCATCACTTCCCTTTTCTTCTTCTCCGTCGTCTCGCCTATATCTCTACAATTAAAGAAAAAAGTACAATTATATATCATTTATACTAAAAAAATCCATTGTAATAAGATATCAATTTCTTAAAACTGTGCTACAGATAAAACTATACACAAGATTAGCAATTTTACAAATAGATACAATGTTAACAACTTGCATATATATATATATAGGTTAATATTGCATATAAAGCCTATAAATTCATTCTAATATATATGTAATCCCATGAAATATACAAAATTTTAATAACAGCTCTTTTAAACACGATAATTGAGGGGGGAAAAAAAGAATGAGAAAGTTTACAAGACGTTCTAAATATTATAAATAATATTGAGTTAACAACTATTTCAATAGCAACTGCTTTAAACAAATCACAAATACATAAAATTAAGAAGCAACTACACATACCTTAAATTCATTTGAATCACTGTTTTCTTCGATATTTCTTTTTCTGTCAGACATTTTGATATAATAAGTGACTCAAATTACATTTAAGTTTTACTCAAAATTGTCTGTTGTTGACTTGGCTTAATTTGTGATTTTGAGATTTATAAATCTGTCGCAGCCTAGAAGAGTTCAATTAACATCGAGTAAAAATCCCAAACAAACATGGTTATTGTCAAACTGGTTACAGTTACAAATAAAATGATTTACCCGCAACAAATTTTTAAAGTAATATAAAGTCTATAATGTTGGCTTAAAAATTTTTAATTTTTTTTTTTAATATTGACACGGTATTTGAGATCTCTACAATTATTTCTAGTTTTTATAATTAAAACGAGGAGAGTCAGAAATGCTACAGGTACACACACACACACACAAAATTTAGGAATGTATTTATTTGCACTTGCTTAGTTGAAAAAAGAAAATCTTGAATTTTCAACACATTTTTTCATAACAAAAAAAATGACAGATAGCAAATTAAGCTAGTAGGTATTTTCTTAATTTTTTTCATTTTAATAACTTATAACTTTTTTATTTACCTCACATTGTGCTATCACAGGTTGGAATGGATATTCCCAAAGATGGCACCCGAGGTTCGTCAATTCCTTCTTAAACTCAATTGTAGCACATTATAACTTACGGATTTGTCCTGTCTCTCCCAGAATATATGTCGAAACTTTCAGTGACTTTCTCTTTTGGTTTGGAGCCATGTCTCTTCAAGTTGGGAATTCAATGCTCTATCCATTGCAAACTCTACACAGTTGAGTATTTGCATTAGTAACATTTATATTATATGTCATTAAGCTCGCTCATATCGAAAGAATTAGAATTGAATTGAATTTTATGTAAGTTAATATTCAATGAGGCCAACTCCGTTAAATGTCCAACCAGTTATTGAAATGCCATGTAAGCTAACGACTGACAGTTTGATATTTATTTATTTTTCAGATATAATTGTTATTTTTCGTAAAGACATGAAATTACAAATTTCAATGAATTTGTGCGATAACTTATTTAGAACTTTCTATTGGATTTTTCTGTTTTTTGGATTTTCTTCTTGATTTTACAATTTTTTTCCCAAATCGAGTATATATATATATAATATATAAATAATAATAATAATATATATATATATATATATATATATATATATATATATATATATATATATTATTACTATTATTATTATGAATTATAATACGAATGAACAAGTCTGATTCAATACTAATCTTGGAAAGTTTCAAGTTTTGCAAATTCAGTAAAATTTAAAAAGTTTTTTTGTTTCAATTTCAGTGATAAAATAAAGCAAATGTAAGTGATATGACCTAACTAACAAAGAGTAATCAATGCGTATAATACAGTGGAAATTTCTCAAAAAATTAATTAAATAATCCTGAAATACAAAGATGGAAAAGATTCATATCGACAATTTTTATTTATTTACTTTTATCAGAATACATGAAAGTACATTGAAACAAGGACATTTAAAAAATATTAAAGTTTTTAAACAATGCAAAAAAGTTTCTTAGAAATAATTCGTTTGTTACTCATCGGTCATTTTTTTTTACACATTTGGGGTAATTAGACAGGGACTACAGTTTAACGTGGATTCCGAACCCCCAACAAACATCCATGCCACCGCCATTCGAACCTGAAACCCCTAGTACCAAAGGCAAGAGCGATAACCAATTCGCCATCAGGGGTATGTTGGTTTGTATTGATTTGTCCAAATCAGTGATTGTGGCAGTTTTAATTTACTTTTATGTTTGATTCTATAATTGTTTCTTAATTCATTGCCCTATGCTTCTCAAGAATATACGAGACAAATGGCCAAAATGATTTTCCAATTACATTTATTCTCCTGTCACACAACTTTAGTAAATTATAGGAAGTTAAATATTAGGTGAACTCTGGATAAACAGATAATAATGTATAATTCGAAGCTCCAGAGTTACCAAAAATTTTTATTGCTGTAAATCGGTGGGTTTTGTGTTCCACTTTCAGCCACCCACATTTGCTTGTCATATACAGAAAACTCATACCAAAACAGCATGATTACCTATGTGAAACGTTGACAAAAATTTCATCTTTTTAATTTATGATTTTATGAGTATTTATTATGATTTAAAAAAAAAAACTTTGTCTTTTTATAACATGTTTTAGTAAAAAAAATGAGTTTACTAAAACATGTCGTACCATTTATTTCACCCTTAAGGTTAGACTAATGTTATCTCAAAGTAATTGTAGTATTTGATAATGCATTATATTTTTCGCATGATTCAAGTGTTGTTACATTTATCTTGTTAAAATCTGTCATTTATTCAGATCTGAGATTTATTTTATCCCAGTTTAATATTTTCACTTTTAAAAATTTTAATTCGACGTAATTTTTTCAAGTGAACTTGGATTTTCATAAAGTTAGTATTAAAAGATAAATCGAATATATATATATATATATATATATACACTGAAGTGACAAAAGTCATGGGATAGCAATATGCAAATTTTCAGATGGCAGTAGCATCGCGTAGAACAGGTATAAATGCACAGTGCTTTCGCAGAGCTTTCATTTCTGTTCAAGTTATTCATGTGAAGAGGTTTTGACGTGATGATGACCGCACGACGGGAATTAACAGACTTTGAAAGCGGAATGTTAGTTGGAGCTAGACACATGGGTCATGCCATTTCGGAAATCGTTAGGGAATTCAACATTCCCAGATCCACTGTGTCAAGAATGTGCCGAGAGTATGAAATTTCAGGCATAACATCCCACCATGGACAGCGCAGTGATCGACCGCCTGCACTTAACGACCGAGACCTGCAAAGAGTCGTAAATTCTAACAGACAAGCAACACTGCGTCAAATAACCGCAGAAATCAATGTGGGACCTACAAGGGACTTGTCTGTTAGAACTGTGCGGAGAAATTTGGCTTTCTTGGGCTATTCCAGCAGAAGACCGACTCGAGTGCCTTTACTGACAGAACGACATCGCTTGCAGCGACTCTCGTGGGCACGTGAGCATATCGGTTGGTCCCTAGATGAATGGAAAACCGTGGCCTGGTCCGATGAGTCACGATTTCAGTTGGTAAGAGCTGATGGTAGGGTTCGAGTGTGGCGCAGACCCCACGAAGCCATGGACCCAAACTGTCAGCAAGGCACTGTTCAAGCTGGTGGTGGCTCCGTAATGGTGTGGGCTGTTTTTTCATGGCATGGACTTGGTCCTCTGGACCGAACATTGACTGGAAATGCTTATGTTCAGCTACTTGGAGATCACTTGCAGCCATTCATGGACTTCATGTACCCAAACAACGATGGGATTTTTATGGATGACAATGCGCCATGTCACCGGGCCACAACTGTTCGCGATTGGTTTGAAGAACATTCTGGACAACTCCAACGAATGATCTGGCCACCTAAATCGCCCGACATGAATCCCATCGAGCATTTATGGGACATCATCGAGAGGTCTGTTCGTGCCCAAAATTCTGCACCATCAACGCTTTCACAATTATGGACGTCTATCGAGACAGCATGGCTCAATATTCCTGCAGAAGACTTCCAACGACTTGTTGAGTCCATGCCACGTCGAGTTGCTGCACTTCGCCGGGCGAAAGGAGGGCCGACACGATATTAAGAGGTATCCCATGACTTTTGTCACTTCAGTGTATATATATAATGTTTAATGAAATTCTATTTATTGATCTAAAAATGTACAGCATATTACTTTAACAAAATAACAAAGCATTTAATATGATATAAAAGTCTGCAAAATAATATATAAAAATTGTTTAAAAATATTAGTTAGATAAATAGAATATTTAATTTTATAACTATAAAACGTGTTTTATGATATACAATATTATATTAAAATATCAAATAAATTATATTTAAAAATTAAAATAACGACGAGAAATGACGTAAAGAAATGTAATAAAAAATGAATTTTCACATTTTGTAGGATAAGAAAAAAATACGTTTTCAATGCTATCAAATAATAATAATAATAATAATAATAAATATGCTATTACATATGAAAATCGTTCTAAAATTTACTTTAAGTCAGAATTTTTTTATTCATTCAATTCTTTATTGAAAATTTGATATTCAAAAATACATGAGATAATTTAAAGTCTTAAGAATCATGATTTTCTGATACCTCGAGACTGGAGTTTAATGTTGTTTAATGATATTTAATGAAAAAGCTGTTGCATACTCAACATAATGATGAGATTTTGTTCCAGATTTGCTCTTGCTGTGTTTTAAAAATTAAATATTTTGTACTAATTGATAATATTGATGGAGTACTTTATTAGTGACTGAAATTTTCGTATAAAAAATAGCAAAACACAAGTTCACCGAATTTTGCTTAAAATTGATCAAAATTTTGCTTATTTAAAACAATTTCAATGGCAACTAGAGCTTTATCTCTCGAGCATAATGACTTGTTCATTTCATCCAAACGTGCTACATAATTAAATTTAGTTAGAAAATGTAGCCGTTTCAAGAAGTAATAGCTAGGATTAACAGAAATATATAAAGAAACCGTTATGATAGGAGTGAAGATTTTAGGCTTTATAGCCTTTGTATTGTTATTAGGGGAAGCAACTAGTGAATTTAACTTGACTATTGTTCACATCAGCGATTTTCATTCTCACTGGTTTGAGTTCAATGAGAAAGAAGGAAAGTGCACAGATGCAGAATCAAAGGCAGGAAAATGTTTCGGAGGATTTCCCCGTCTTCTATCGCTGGTGAGCTTGGAAAATATTTTATAAATTCAAATTATATTAAAAGAGAATTTGTTGATTATCTCCTTTTTTATGTCATGGGATCTAGGTAACGAAATGGGAGTGCATGTTTTGGCCAATAGCAAAATAGGGGCCGTTGGGATTTGGTGGCACCAACTGAGCGATAAGTCGTCAAATGATGTTACCTGGATTTTTTGTACTGTTTGTAATTCACTTCATTTACAATAGCAATCCTCTTCTTGGCTAATTTTGGAGAAAAGATTTTTGACGTCAATTCCCAGCGGCTCCTATTCAGATATTTTACGCTTTAGGGTTCCGGTTTCACCAGGTGTGTTTTCCACGCCATATAGAATCGCCAAAGAGGGAATAGCAGTTAAATGTAACTTGCTGCAATTAAATTTAAATTGTAAGCGCAGCGCAGTGGCCATTTTGTTTGTTTAGGTGACTTGGCGATAACCGCAAAGAAAAAAAATCACAAAATAAACAAGCAGAACCCTAACGGGCAAAACTCACTCAAAAGAGTAAATATGCAGTTTAAGCGACTTCCTTGACGTAGTTTGGATAATTGCCAAATCTGGCGTATTTAGATATTAGCCACTTTTTTTTTTTAGATTTTAGAATTGGCATAACTTGACTATATTTGGTGTTTAATACTTCCACAACTATTTAATCGCCAAGGTGCAATCCAACTTAAATCGTTTGACAAGATACTGAAAAACTGCAATTGTTGACAAAAAATAATAATTAATAGATTAACTAATAAAAGCCTGCAGCCTGCATACCATATCTATTGAACCACAGCAATGACAAATTATCTGTTTATTAAATGAACAATAAAAAAACATCGCCGATCACTTAAGTTTTTAAATAAAACGCCGATGCTGGCTATTTATCGGGATATAGTGTGCTAAGCTTAAATTGATGGTGAAATCGCAAAAGAGGATTTGGCGTCAAAAATTATTTTCGCCAAAGTCAGCCAAGTAACGGGTTGCGATTGCAAATGAAGTGAACTACAAACAAAATAATCCGGGTTACCACATTTGGCGACTTATCACTCAATTGAAACCACAAAAAAAGTTATCAAATATCCTAACGGCCCATATTTTGCGATTTGGCCAAGCTGGTTAATTTTGAGACACAACTTACAGCAATAAAATTAATACGACTGAAAAGTATAAAGTAAAATAAAGGCATTATCATTTTGTTCAGGTTAATTAAGTACTAAAAAGGGTAAAATCGCAGAACAGGCCCCGTTGGAATTTCGCGTCAAAAATTCTTTTCCCCAAAGTCCACCAAATAAAGGGTTGCAACTGTAAATGAAGTAAATTGCAAACAATACAAGAAACTCGGGTACCACATTTGGCAACTTATAATTCAATTGGCGCCACGAAAAAGTCACCAAATCCCAAGTTCTCCTATTTTGCAATTTAGCCCTAAAAAGTATCGTTTCAATAGAAATGCATTTCATAAACTTGTGAATGAATGTGAATTAAATTCAAATATAGTGCTTTAACACACACTCTTGGCGATGATTTTTTTTAAAGAATTTGAATATAGAGCGTTCTGTGTAATTTTAAAAACATTTCTTTCAGATACAAGATATTAGGAAAAAAGAAAAGAATGTCATCGTTGTAAGTTCAGGGGAATTTTTCCTAGGACGATCTCTCAATCCTATGCATGGATGGAAAGTTGCAAATGCTTTGTTACCGAAACTGGATTTAGATGCAATGGTAAATAAATTTTTTTCTAAATTTCTTTCTTTCAATTGACTTAAGTATTGCTATTTGCCTGTTGGCTACATCAATTTCCATAAATCACGCCAACTAATGTATGTGAGCTAAATATAAAATGAATAAGAAACATAAAAGCTACCAAAACTTAAAAAATAGCAAAATCAATGGTTAATTTCATTTAACAATCCAGAAAAAAAAGCAAACATTCACCCATTTTTCAATCAAATAGTTGTCAAGAAATATTTATTTCCTCTAAAATATTTTAAGACATCAATGCACAAATTAAGTGATTTCTGAAATTCTTGGTGACTAATGTTCATTCTTATGTATATATATATATGTGTGTGTGTATAAAGTATATATATATATATATATATATATATAAATAAAACCAAAAAGTCACGTTAAGTTTTTATTTATAATTTAAAGTACGTTATGAGTTTCGTGTCTAGAAGATTCTGTTATAAATTAAATACACTTGGTATCCTTTTCGACGATTTTTTCCCTTATTGTTTTCGCCAAGTCACATCTAAGCAAACGGCAACTTTGTTTAAATGAGTCTTGGCGAAAACAATAAGGAAAAAAAAAATGTTATATAAACAAGCGGAACCTTAAAATACAGAACTCCCCTGAATTGTTCCGTGATAACAAAAATATTATCTATTTTTTTTTCAATAGTTTTCCTATAGAAATCATTTTTGAATAAAATTCTGTACTTGCCAATCAACTATCATTTCCTTCTCTCTTGGTGATAAGAAACCAACAGTGGGAAATATTACCAAATTCAGATTGCTGTTATGTAGCATTTCAATATTTACTTTAAAAATGTAAATTTTGAAAGTTTTGTTATTATTATCATTATCCCGTAGTCCTTTCCCATTTTATTGTATAAATTCGTCACGATTTACTAGTTCGTATCGGTATTTTCTTATTATTACGGTCTTCGTTGTTTGAAAGGCTCGAATAATTTATCTTTTTATAAATAAAATTTACAAATAAATAAATAAAAATCCACCAACGATCATTTTGAGGTAGCTTGTAGTCATTTGGTAGCATATGTGCATTAGCAATTAATTGAGGGTCATAATAATAAGGAAATACTTCCGTGTTTTCTATTCTGTTTTATGTGTGCATTGGTCTGGTTTGTTATAATGGAAAGAAATGCCTACCATCCGATGACTGGTAAACTTCTGTAACTAATAATATAAAACGAATGACGATATTTTTACATTAGGAGAGCTAATTTCTCTCCATGTGTAAAAATGTCACCATTCGTAATGTATCAATACACGATGGCTCGATTTATCATAAATGTTTGGCCGATTTCTGAACATCCTACAAATACAAACGTACATTAAAATATTAATAGTGTTAGTCTTTTTTTGGAAATCATTATTCATAAAACTAATCATCATCTTCCATCATTAATTTTTGGAAATCATTAATCATTAAGAAATCATTTTTGGAAATAATTGTTCGCTTTGGGAATAATCAGAAAGAATAATCATTTATTAAATGTTTGTCTTTGAAATTCATTATTATGGCTCAATTTATGGCAACGATTCGATAAAACAAGATTAATTCTTATTCTAGAAGGCTGTTAAAAATACAATTTAAAAAAAAATAATGCAAATTTCAACTTTATTTTCTACATTATCCCAGGGATGTTAAATTGGGTTAAAACCTAATCTTGTACAATAATTCATTTGCATAGTTAACGATCTTTTGTCTTTCTCTCTCTCTCTATCGCCCCCTCCTTTGCAAAACATTTAAAAAAGTCTAGCATCAGATTTTTTTACTATAGATTGTAAATATTCCTGACTGCATGATTATGCAATTATTTATTGAATATGATAACGCATGAGTTTTGGTTCTGATGGCTATCATTAACCATTGACAAGTACAAGTGCTGTTTAAAATTCCTTGTACATTTTACGTGATTTGCCATAAACTTTCTCCATTTTAAAATTGGGGTCAATAAAGTAGTTGTTATCAGCGCTAGATATTGCCTTAAAATAGGCAATCCTTCTAATACTTACTCAAGAATACTTTTGTGAACAAACTTTTTCAGCAATGAGCATTTAAAAGTTAATAAATACAAATCATTTAACTAATTATTGTTATTAGCTTGGCTACTGCAAAAATCGGAACCAAAGCTCTAAAACATTTGTTAAGTATATATACACACACACACGCACACACACACACACACACACACACACACACACACACACACACACACACACACACACATACATATATATATATATATAATGAAACAAAAGCACAACAGATAGTTCCAATGAATTTTTTTTTCCGTTTTAGTACGGACCGCATACAGTGAGTATGTACTGCCTTCGCAAATCTGTGTGCAACACTGGCTTAAAATAATAGCTTTAGAAGAATTTAGTATTACTTAAAATATAAATGTATTTAAATATTGCGTATTAATAGTTATGTGCCATCTAATTGCTAGACGGCTTACAAAATATATAAGTAAAACTATCTGAAATAAAGTTGGCATAATATTTATTAAGTGAATCGAATTAAATTTAATCTTTTCTTCCATAAACCTGTTTTGAAGGGGGGAAATTAAATTTGTAATTGCATATCTTCATAGTAACAATATTTCAACAGCTAAAATCATAATAATTATTGAAATATGTGATTAATTATTTGTTATCCTTTAATTAACCCACTTCGATTATTGACGTCACTTCCTGGGAAATGTTGGGGGGGGGGGTACGCCTTCCGGTAAAACTTTCAGAAATTGTTGAAAATCCGTATATTTTGTACGAGGAAATCCAACTTTCGCAGAAAGAGTCTCCATTGAGCCTTCATTGTTTTTCAAAGCAATGATTGTTTCTCATACAGGCATCGAAGTACTACCATTGAGCGCAAAATAATCATTCTATCTTTCTCTTTTCCAGAGTTTGTCCAATCATGACTTCAGCAGCGGTATTTTCGAACTGTCTGCTTTCCTTTACGGGATGAAGTTTCCAGTGCTCTGTGCCAACATGCGGGCCAGGGAGACGTCGTTCCTGCACAGCAGAGTGAACAAGAGCGCCGTGTTGGACATCAATGGAGAGAGGATCGGGATCATTGGATACCTACATCCGGAAGCCCTAGATAAATCAAGGAAAGGTAAAAAGTTCATTGATCTCTCAATATGGACATCTTGATAAGAATCTCTCAATATGAACATTATTCATCAATGATCTCTTCAATATAAACATCGATAAATTTCATGTTCAACTTCTATATCCAGCGAACAGCCCATCGATTGAAAATAAAAGAAAAGACATAACCTTCCGGATGGATTTTTAAAAGCAAGCGTCCCGAATCGTCATTGAATATTTACAGATTTCAAATTTTATTTATGTCCGTATTTGTTTAAAAATACAATATATGAAATATTTTTTTTATTTTGTATCTTTTAAAACTATCTTTGTATTTGAAAAAAGACTAAAAGAGACTGAACAAAGACTAAAGACTTTTGTATTTGAATTCTAGAAGAAAAATATGACATTTTTAAATCCTTTATTAAGGAGATTTGCTTTCCTCTTAAAACTGCTAAAAATGCATAATCATGATATGATATAAATGCATAATGAATGACATGATATAAATGCATTATGTATGATACGGTTGAAACATTGTTATTAAAACTTTGTGTATATTTTGATGACGAAGCCAGATGAAATCTTATTGGCACGTATGCATTACCACAGCAGCTTTTATTCTCATAGCGAAATTGAACCAAAAATGGGAAACATTCGTCGCCAAGAATACACAGATGTCATATAATTCATTTAGTTACAAATCTGATATTCATAAGCCAATAACAAAAAAAAATATTTTTTAAAAATAACCTTCTTGTTTCAGCCGTGAGTGTCAAATTTTACCCAGAAATACCAGCAATCAAGGAAGAAGTTCAACGCTTAGAAAATTTAGGCGTCAACAAAATCATCGCCCTCGGACATTCTGGCTACCACACTGACTTAGATATCGCCAAAACTGTGAAAGGAGTGGATGTTGTGATTGGAGGAAATTCAGACATTGTGTTGGAGGAACCTGTTGATGGTAAGTATAGGCATTAGTAATTAGATGTATAGTTAAAACAACAGTTTGCACCCTTAAAATTAATTTAATTAATACATATACCGACTCTGAATAAAAACTCACAAGTAAAATTAATCTTAAAAGATACACAGTCATACATCATTTTCCAGTGGATTCCATTACATGTTGGAATTGATGGAAACGAAAGAGGAGATCTTCTGGTAAAAAAAGGAACAGAAGTTGCCGGATAGTGCCCTATCCCTCTTGACTCTTTTAGGAGAATTATACGAGACAAAATTAAGTCATCGTATATTAGTGAAATATTAACTTACTCCAAAGGAAAAGTCTGGGAGACGATCGGGGGAGATTGGAAAAAATTGAGTGGAAAAACTTGCAAAGAGGCTGTTGCCAATTTTAGATTAAGAACTGGTCACGACTGCCTGGCCAAACATCTGGCTAAAATAGGGAATTTGGTATACGTATTTTATGTAAGACTGAGAAAATAAATAAGGCCCATCTGCTTGTTTGCTCGGGACTGGACTCTAATTTACAACAAAATGGTGATTTGTGCTCTCTTTACTGGTGGGCTTGAGAAAGCATGTCCTGATCACACTGACTTTTATTATGGTGCTTCTAGCCTTTTAAATTTTTATCCTTAGAGCATTTAACTTGTTTTTTAATTGTTCTTTTTTGTTAAGAATGTTTGGTATTTTATCTTTGTAATTTTGATTTGCTTATATGTTCTTTTTTTGCTTCTACGGTAAGTGGCCAAATTTATATAGACTGAGTTCCAATAAAGCAATGGATAACGAGATACACGGGCAAATCACTAGGATAATATTTTACAAGCTTATTGTGTTAAGGTACAAACCGAAATATACTTATTAAAAATGTATCCATGTCACTCTCAGTAAAAATGTGTCTCAATCAAATAATCGTCTCGACTCAAATCTCATCGATCTTCCTGCCCAACATTACAAACTTGTCGCCAAAATCACAGCCAAGGTTTCATCATTTTGATAATGCAGTTATTTTGAATCAGTAATTATATATACACAAAGTTTATATAAGAGTTGATATTTATTAGTTAAAACATTATATTCATTCTTATAACAATATCAAAAGTAATAGTTTTAATCAGATTAAATTACAATAATAGCAACGTAATGTTGCCCAAGTATTTCATTTGATAACTGACATAGTTGCAGAATTTTTTTCCTTATATTTTCATTGGGATGGATGGTTTCATCAAACTCAAGTTGGAAGATAATTTTATTTCTTATATTTGCTAAATTTAAGAATATATATACTATGTATATACGTGTTGAGTGTATTTTTGTGCTAAGAAGATATTACTTTTTCTCTACAAAATATTTTTTTTGTTCTAAATTGGACGTGAAAGTCGTATTTGTAACTTTTAAATATATTTTAAGTTAAAGATTTAGCTTGTGCAAATAATTTATGAGGAGAATTAAATGAATACTATTGTCATTATATGTCCTATTTAACTTGAAGATGACGAACTGTCCACCGTCGGAAACATCCATGGAAATTACCCTCGAATCCATCATCACGAGCACGACAATTACACGGAATCCGAACTGACGAACAGGACTTTAGTGCTGCATATTCCTCAGCATGGCAAGTACGTGGGTGTCATCAGAGCGGTGTTTGACGACAAAGGAAGAATTGTACATGAAAGTGGAGAACCAGTGCTATTGGACAAGAGTATACCTCAAGGTAATTGTGTACCAACTTTATTAGTTTTATTCACAACGAATTATTGAATTATTTTTAAGCATGTTAATGATATTATTACATAATTCATTATATGTATACATAAAATAGTGAATGTTCTGCCGAATTTATATACACTCAAGAGCCAAAACATTATGACCACCCCTACATTTTGCAATGAACTCACCTGGATGACGTGGAAGGCATGTGATCAGATGGAAGTGGTATTTAACTGGTATTAAGTGGTGGTATTAATCCATGCCAAGGCGGGTTGAAGCTGTGTTGCGCGCCAAAGGTGGGCCTACTCGTTATTGACAGGTGGTCATAATGTTTTGGCTTTTGAGTGTATATATATCAGCTCTATTTCTTTAATTTTCAATGTGGAAAGAAATGAGCTCCTCCTCCTTGTTATCGGAATATGTCGCTAGATATGTTTTGACTTAGATTCAGTCATCCAGTGGGCGTATATAGCATCGATTAAACTATCCCTAGTGTACTGTATTCCATGATGAAGCTATCAAAGAAATAATAATTGCATATTTTTATGGATTTTTACAGATTTTCTGGATGATTTTTTCTCCCTGTATTTGTAAATATGCATATTTTTTCTTTCTATCTTTTTGTTTTATCTGCTTTTGAAGTGTTTTTTATAGATAAATTTAATCGATTAATTTTAAATTTAAAAAAATTAATCTATTAAATTAATGTCTTTAATTAAATTAATTCTTTTTTTATAGATTAATTTAATATTCAGTATCCGCTTTTTTTATTAATTATTATCACCTTCTTCATTGTATACTTCCCATTCCACTTATATTATTGTTAGTTTTTGTGGATTTCATGGTTATTATTATGTTAGTTACTATACTATAGTTACTATTATGTTAGTTATTATACGATATTTACTATTATGGTTATTATACTATTGTATTATAGTAGTTACTATATTATTAATTACTTTTATGTTAGTTACTATACTATTTATTACTATTATGTTAGTTACTATTAGTCACTATACTTTTAGTTACTGTATTATTAATTACTTTTATGCTAGTTACTATACTATTGATTACTATTATGTTAGTTACTATTAGTTAGTATACTTTTAGTTACTATTATCTTTTTTCTAGTTACTATTATCTTACTGTCTTTTATCTCTTTGTACTTATAAATTTTTTTCCACCCTCATCTTTTTAATTGATAAGGGGCTACATATCCCTGGATACATAAATAAAGGGTAGATTAATGTAAAGTAAGTTCAAAATTATATATATTATTAAATACACAATTTGATAAACTCGTTGAGATTAAATTAAATTACGTGCAAAAAAGCCATATTAATTAAAAATTATTACTCATAATGCTATTTTCAGTTTAAAAAGTGCTATAAAAACGGCAAAATATGCAGTGACAATTATTTTTATTTTTTCAGACGAGGAAACCTTGAAATATTTGAAAGACGCCCAGTTGATCCTGGAAGACGTTACGCGACACGCTGTATTACCCGTGGACGAGGAAGTGCTGGCTGAAGCTAAGCACGAGTTCGAGTCCAGGAGATGCAGGGTACAAGAATGCAGCCTGGGCAATTTGGTGACGGATGCTATGCTGCAGATGTATAAGGACAGTCATGCTGCCCAAGGCTCTAGAGAGATGAAACCTGTGGATGCTGTCATTTTCAATGCTGGATGTCTTCGGTATCCAATACCTGAGGGTAAATGCATTAACTTTTGATGATAATAAAGAAATTTTTAAAAGTTAAACATTGCATCACCGCATCACCTACTGTGAACAATAATGACCTAACAAACAACTATTGCGCCTCTTATAGTGTCTCGATAATCCGAGAATAGATTAATAGAATTTTTTTTAATGGGAGGATATTCAGATGTTTTTTTTTATCACCACATATTCTAAAGCTTTTTCACCAACCGCGCAAATGTGCCCCTCCCTCTCTAAATTCTCCTCGTTTCTACTCACATTTCCATACCGATTTGGCTAGTCGATTTTACTTCTGTGGGGCTAATCTTGGCACTTCAGAGGGTAGTCTTCCGACAGTTGTGTCATTTTGTGGTATATTTTAGCTACCAAAGTTGAACCTATTTAGTTTACCTACCTACTTAAAGTTGATAATGTTTTCCAAAGTGTATATCATTATTATATTCAAAGAAAAAACACAAAACTGGACACAGTTTAACATCACCACTAGGATGGTGATGTATTTTTATTTTTTATGTGTGATAATTCAATTGTGCGTTGTAAATTATAAATTCTTTTAGTCTTTGAAGAAATTAAAAAAAAAAATTTGTTCTGCGTTCTAAAACTGTCCTTCTTTTACATTATTATATGAATCATAATCATTTAAACATTGACTGCCATTTCATGCTATATATGTCATATAAATTTGGTTTCCCTTTTTTTTTTTTTTTTTTTGGCAGTTGTTGTACATCGGTGTTCGGTTGTATGTCTGTGTATTGTTGTACATTGGCTGTACAGTGATATAAACCAGCATGTGTATATCACGAACAGCCAATGAAGAGAAGTAAATGCTTCATGTTTGCGCAACATATGGAAGAAAAATCTCGAAAATTCTATCTAACAACATAATCGACATCAAATATTTTTCGCTTTTGAAACAACGGATACCACTAGTGATTCTAGCCTGAGACCTCATGAGCCCTAGCATGCCTTTCAGGAATATAAAAGCCGTTGTCTAAATTATATGCCCTAAAATAATCTATATTAAATTGTATTTATTTTTTTAAATAAGCCGTTTGATATTGTACTACATAAAGAATTATCATGAATCTATAGTGTTTGAGATTAACGTGACACAATATTTTGGCTATGTTCACACTTCAAATTCATGACATCGTTTATTAAACTCATGTTTGTGAAAATTGCAACACCATGAAGGAATCGTCATAATTGAATGAAATTTAATACACAGTTGAGTGGTAGTGGTACAAATAAATGATTAAATGCTCAAAGCAAACAAACAATAACAAGAGATCGGAATCAGTATTTTGTGTAGCCACCACGCGCCGCAATAAGTGCTGCTACACGACGTGGCAAGGAGGCAATCAAATTTTGAATGTCTGTCTGAGGAAGAGCATTCCATATTGTTTGTATGCGCACCCAAAGTTCGTCTGCAGAAGCAACAGGAGGAGAATCACGAGCGAGACGCCGACCAACGAAACCCCACACATGTTCAATCGGCGACATATCCGGGGAATACGCAGGCCAAGGAAGAAGCTGTACCTGCCGCGTTGCAAAGAAGGATTGAATAGTCCTAGCGATATGAGTGCGGGCATTGTCCTGTTGAAATACAGTGCCTGGCAAGCTTTGAAGGAAGGGAACAGCTTGGGGCTGTAGAACTTCACTGATGTACCGGTTGCTGTTCAGATTGCCCACAATTCTTAGCAATTGAGATCGTCCATGATATGCTATGGCACCCCAGACCATAACTCCGGGTGTCCGTCCACTGTAGCGTTCGATAATGCACTCTGGAAGGTGGCGTTCACCAGCATAGCGTCTGACACGAATGCGGCCATCATGGTCCCACAAATTAAAGCGGGATTCGTCAGAAAACACGACATGCTGCCAATCAGCTCGCCAGTCTCTATGCTGAGCGGCCCATTGTAGCCGTAGGTGGCGATGGTTTAGCGTGAGAGGGATCCTGTATAAAGGAATCCTTGCGTGCAGTCTGTTGCGCTGCATCAGACGTCTACGAATTGATGAAGCACACAATGAAACACCTGTAGCTATTGATCACTGTGCTGCCAATTGTCTAGAGGAAGCTGTACGGTCCGTCAGCGCCATGCAGACCAGGTGTCTATCATCGCGAGCTGACGTCACATTTCGGGGTCCACTCCCAGATTTCCGAGTTGTCCGACACTCGTCCGTCCACTGCTTCCAAAGACGCATCACTGTGCTGCTGTTACGCTGCACACGAGCGGCTACTGCACGATAAGACAATCCAGCTTCACGAAGGCCGATGATTCTCCCCCGTTCAAACTCTGTAAGTTGTTCAAATCTCGCTCTCTTTCGTCGAAGAGGCATAAGTAACGATTGAGCTAAAGTTTACTACTAGCAGATAACCACCGATAACCATATATGCCTCGCTACAGCTGTCTATTTATTCGGATCCATCCGCCGTTCAGAGGGCGCTGCTCAGCATACGCATGCGCTACGGATTTGAAATTCTAATCATTTGCATATCATGCGCTAATTTGCATTTCCTGAAAATTTCAGTTCACTCGCATAAGTCCTTCATGGTGTTGCAATTTTCACAAACATGAGTATAAAATGTTGATAGTGAATTTATTTATAAAATGGAAAATTCCCTCTTTTTATGATAAAAAAATAATTTCATTCTAAAAGATAGAAGGAATGTAAGAGGCTTCGTATGATAGAATGGTATTTGCTTGACGGTCCCATTTAATTTTGCTTCATTTTAAAATTATCATCTGACTTTTGTAGGAAAGATCACGATCAAGGATCTCGTGCATTCTCTGTTCGTTGGAGACTTCATGAAGACAGTGAGCATGTCTGGAGAAGAACTGATAAAAATGATGGAACAATCCGCTAGGAAGTACGATTCAACTGGTGTCACGGCTCCCGGTAGTTTTCTACAAATTTCAGGTAAATTTCTAGAGTTTTTAAATGCATTAATATCTTAATTTTTTTATGTTTAGAAGCTAATTAGCGTTGTAAAATCTTGTCATATTGCACTACGTAATCGGATTTGTGCACTTCTTTCTTTATAAAAAAAAGAACAAAGCTTTGTTCTTTTTTTAACTTTAACATAAGCATAAACAAATATAACCAAGAAATAGCAAATGTTTCGAATTTTTTTAATCAAAATTCCTCTTTTTCAAATCCCATTTTATAATTCTGAATTATACTAGTTAAAAGTTGAACTTACATTTCATCCAAGTAATTTTAATTACATTTCAACATAATTAAACTTATATTATAACATAATAATTTAACTTACATTTAATTTGGTTTGGTTTGTCACTCTACGGTCCTTTAGTGCGCACTTTATGCAGTTGTTTAGACCACTACATACAGTTTAACATGGATTCCGAACCACTAACAAACCTCCATGCCACAGCCAAGATTTGAACCTGAAGCCTATTGTATCAAAAACCCAGAGCGCTAGCTAATTGCCCATCAAGCTGCCTACCTACCATTTGAAGTTAATAATGTTACTTACATTTGATCTTAGTAATTTAACATTTGAACCAAGTAATTTTACTTACATTTGAATCTAATAATTTAACTTACATTGGAACCTAGTAATTGAACTTACAACTGAAGTTGTCAAATACCTTAGGGCTTTTTTTTTTCTTTCTCGGTATACGATATATTTCAAGGAGTTACTACTAATACTACATTACACCACACTACTATGCCTAGAGCTGTGTTGCCCTTTTACAGTTTGGGAAGAATGTGGGTGAGAATTCTGATTGTGCTGTATGACGTTCTATGGTCATATGAGACAGGGACCTACGGCTTAAAGTGGATTTCGAACCACTATAACGTCCATGGCATCGCGGGGATTAGAACCCGAAACCTGTGGTATCGAGCACCAGAGAGCTCTTCCCATTACTGTAACACATTGTAATGTTGTTTTTTAGGTATAATGTTACATTTATTTGTTACAAAGGATGTAATGTTACATTTATTTGTTACAAAGCGTGTAATGTTACATTTTATTTTTTTTCCACAGGACTTCGAGTCGTTTATGACATTAATAAGCCTCCAGGCCACCGCGTGAAGAAATTATTAGTCCGCTGCAAGCAATGCACCGAAGGGTATGAGAGAGTTATCCTGAACAAGACCTACTCTGTGGCGATGCCCGAGTTCTTGGCGAAAGGAGGAGACGGATATTCCAGGTTCAACTCGTCGGATCCTAGGGATGATGGTTGGTACTTTTTTTCTTTTTTAGTAATCTTACTATTCAACAGTGATACTTTGACATACGAGTGTCCCAACAGTTAATTTTTTTTTGTTTAAAATTCTATTAGGTCAAATATGTATAAAACTTATCACTGAAAGTATCAATATACAGCAATATGCTCTTTTATTTAAGTGTCAACAAATTATTAGATTTCTCAGCTAATGAATATAGATGATAATATACATTAAAAAGTGCTTGAAAATGAATGAATAATTTTCCGCATTTAAAGCGATTAACTGATAAATACGAATGCAGAATGCTCGGAGGTTGCTGCGAGGTATAGTCGGAAGACAATTGTAATCAATAGATAAATGAATAATTATGAGGCCGTTTTATTTCATTTTGTTAACATGTAGTTGAAGGAATGAGGGGTTTAAAGAATTGGGTTCCAACTTCAGGAGGCACGGGGAGAAGATTGTAAAAAGCGTCTGCAGTCAGAACGAATAGTTCTCCAAAACAAATCATTAAAATTTTTGTAAGAGAGAGAGAGAGAGGAGAAATTCAGAAACGGATAGAGTACACGAAGAGAAATGAGAAGTCAGCGGTTTAGAAAATGTAAGAAGTCGTTGATATGAGAAAATGGGAGGATTCGAGGTTACCTCAGCAACTGTTTTAAATGTAGGTCGGGAAATCTTGAATTGCTGAACGGGTATTATTAAATACATATTTAAAATTTTGTGATAAAAAATAAAGAAATAAAATATCCTGTTTTTATTTTTTTTAGGTCAACCAGAAATTTTCCTCATTGTGAACTATTTAAAAAAAATGAAAGTGGTTAAGCCAGTATTGGACGGTCGCATAGCTTTTGTAAATCCACTCAATCCGAATGGCACCGTAGTATCGCCTAAATTCAGAGATGTCAGTTACAAATTAACAGACGAGCTTCTGGATAGAGACGTAGGTATGACCTTTTCACCGATAATCCCGTTAATATCAAGAACTGAGAAAAGAAATCTAACATTATCAAACACTTCGAGCCCTGGAACTGAAGAATCCACATCAACATCCTCATCATCGTCTACGACGAGTAAATCAAGCTCAAGGCCAACAACGATGTCTGAAATTCATGAAATGAGCTCTGTATCAGCTGCGACTTCTACATCAGAAATGCATAAAACCAGTTCTGTGTCACCGGAAAAATTAATTCTAAAAGAAAGTAATATAAAGTCTACACCCTTGTTAAGAACATACGGAGATGACAAAGTCATTTCTGCACCTTTTGTATCTGGAACTGAAAAGGTCAACTCTACAGTATCTGCATCGACAAAATCTGAAACTGATATGGATAACTCTACGTCATTGTTAACACCACCAATAGGAACAAAGGCAATGGTTGAAAATGATAACGTTTCTAAGGTATATCATGTAGAAATAGAAAAGAATTATTTATACGATACTTTGATGTTAGGAAAAGGTTTGGAAATGGCATTTGGCCAGATTATGGAAAATCAATCATCAACACAAGCTCAGACGAAGTTTTCTGAAAATACTACTAGCCATCTGAATCGAGATCATGCTACACTTTCTGTAGATAAAAGAAATGCTCTATCAGAATCAATTGAAAGTACTACTGGTAAAATCGAGAAATCTAGTTCAAGTTTCAATACCCGAGATGTACACGATACTGAAAATTCCCATACCACTGAGTTTACTTCAACCCACACATCTGATGAACTTTTGCAAACTAAATCCAGCATCAATGTTTCTGAAGCAAGAGCCAGTGTGAACTCTTCGCAGTTGACAACAGATTCTACCGCCGAGGAATTGGAACGAGTTTTATTGGATGCCCTGATTGCAGAAACCATTGAGAACGAAATAATTATTGATACTGACACCATGGATATATTGAACAATAATTTAAAGATGGGATTGAAAAGCTATCTATACAGCAAGGATGATACTTCAACCTCGAGTCTGCACGATACAACGAATTCTGAAATGACTACCACCATCAAGGATAATTACCACGAAATGATCACCAATATCGATTCAAAACAAACTGAGACAGAGGCCAACTTTTACACGACGATTCCAGAAAACCATCAATCCGACACTGATTCATCATCGAAGAAGTCCGACCACACCTCGACTGAAGCAGAGAAAGCAAATCACCACAGAAGCAACAGAATTTTAAGCGAAGAGAGTGAACATAGTAAAGATGTTGATAGCTTTCCCAAAAATTTATTTAGCCAAAAAGCATACAATAAGGAAAACAAGTACCTGCTGATAAATTCAGTTGTTGATTCAGTTTTGGAGAAGGTAAGAAAGGAAATGGATCGTAAAAAGATGGCTTTGAGTTCTACAGGCGAAAACAGCAGTGCCGGAAATATGAGAAAAAGAAGAATTGTTAAAAAACAGCTAAAAGAATCGGAAGAATTTGAAACAGAATCCAGCAATGGTGGTGAAAAATTAGTTTCAGAATCGATTACTACCATCAAACATAAAAGCGAAGTTGGCACACATCCTAAGATAGTAAGCAATGAAATTATTTCAAAAAACTCTGATGCAAGTACACATGTTCCTGATCGTCGGAGCACCTTGAAAAATCATCACAGGTCAACTAGGGATGAGAAAAAAAGCAAAGCGGTTGATGGTGAAGTTGACTGGATACCCTGGATGTTGTGAATATTTCATTAGACTTTTATTCAAAATTTGCGCAAAAACAATGACTTTTGCATGTTAAACGCTTAAAAAAGGCTTATTTGGTGTTCAGAAAAGAAGGTTTCTAAATCAAAATATAAAACAATGAAATAAATTTAAATTTAAAATGCGTACATGATTTTTTTTTAGATGGTGAATCTCATTCAATAAAAGACTTCAAGAGTAAAATTAGACGTATTTTTTAAAAATTAAGTCACGTAGTATTAAAACAAATCCCTTTTCCACTTATACAATTATTTCACAAAAACTTTGATTATCATATTTAAGCCAAGATTACATAAATT
Source organism: Caerostris darwini (assembly GCA_021605075.1). Classification (NCBI taxonomy): domain Eukaryota; kingdom Metazoa; phylum Arthropoda; class Arachnida; order Araneae; family Araneidae; genus Caerostris; species Caerostris darwini. The sequence continues at coordinate 203,068 of BPLQ01015473.1, forward strand.
AGTCGAAAATTTAATATATTTATTTCAAGATGAAATACATTTTAATTTTTTTAAAATGTTTAAAAAGTTTATTTATTGCAGTCATATATTAAAATGATTTTTATTCTAATAGTTAAAATTATTCCATAAAACTAATCATTGATGATAAATAACATTTTGTTAAGTGTTAGCTAAATATCATATATAACGTTAAATAACGATACAAAAGCATTGAAAAATATAATAAATAATTTATCATAAATTATAATACAATTAAAATAGCGTATTTGATATTATTATCAGTGTGTGGTTTTCTTTTTACTTTTGTTGATATGAAAATTTTAATTTTACAGCTTATATACATGTTTTGAGTTATTTTTTGTAAGATCAAACTGATTTGGTGTATATGAAAAGAAATAATGAAAAAAAAAAAAACACGATTTATTTAATTTTATAAACAATGATTTATTTCAGCTTTCAGAAACTGAACATGCACAATATAAACTACATAGAGAAATACAGGACAATCAGTATAGAGGTATACAAATGAAAATTTATCAAGAAGACAGAGAAAAAATATCATTTAGTTGACGAAAAACAACGAGGTATATTGAAATGGACGGATAATGACATTGTTTAAGATGTAACACCTAAATAATTCAGATACATTGAACAATTCTATGAAATTCTGAAGCGAATGATCCAAAAAGAGTTTAGGCCTTTTAATTCGTTATGGGCAAAGTGATACAACACTATGGACGACGACACGACATTGAGTGTAATAAATAAAAAAAGAAATTATGACAGTTTGTATCGTAAAAGCGCTTTTGAATAATACAGTTGGAGTGAACTTGAAATAGTGTTTTTGTTTGGGCTGCTTAAATATAACGAATTATATAACCATCTGTTATTTGAAATGTCTGGAATTTGAATTATATAACTATATACGTATGAATAGTAAAAGGTTCTTTTTTTAATATAATCATCATCGCTTTTATGATAAGCATCGAAAAATGAAAAATTCTGAAATTGGCAAGGTGTTTATGGAAAGAGTGGGTTAATTCTTTGGTTTATTACATTTGGAAAAAAAATCGTGGAGTCATTTATATATCTCAGATTCTTTAAATTATTAAAAATATTTGTAATAAATATAATATTATTCATGGTAAATGGGATCTATATTTGCTTTGTATGGTATAAAAAATCCCTAAAAGAATTTGTGAGAACTAATTATTGAAATAAATCACGAAATTGAGCATTCAAATTAATTGCAAATCAGGGAATTATTAGAATCATTTTTACCTTCTATCATATGAATTTCTAGGCAATATATTTTTATTATTTATTTATTTAATAATAATACTAATAATTTGTTTTAATATCTTAAGTTTTAATTCAATATTAATTTACTTTTATGCTAAACTATACTCCGTGTGGGTCTGGGTTAGAATAGTCCCTCTGTATCCCATGCATGTCGTAAAAGGCGACTAAAATGGGTACCCAGTGCTCGATGGTATAACCGGGTGAGATAAAGTCAGACTTCTCCCTTTGGGTGCCCCATGTCTTTGTGCCGCAAGGTCAAAGACAAAAAGAAGCTGCATTATTTATCCTTTTCCGGTTTTAAGACATATAGGTTAATGGTCTTGGTGTTGATGTTGCTGTCGACAAAGTGGGATAAGAAACAACAAGTTAAACTATAGGTTAACTACTAGCGTTAATAATAAAAATGCATTATATTCCAAACTTATTTAATACAGCTATCGCACAATTCAATTAAAAATACACTAGATAATATTAAAGTTAAGCACAGCATTATCGTTTTTATTCAGGATTATTTTTATACAGTATCATCATTTTTATTTTTTTATTCAGAATTTTTTGAAAAATGAATAAATATTTAAATTTTTATAAATAAATACACTAATATGCAGCATATTAAACTTAAATTCACATCGAAATTGCAAAATGAAAGGAAAATTTAAGACTTTTTTTTTTTATTGATTTTGAATATCAAAATCCTTTTTCTTTTATCTATATCATATTCTCTAATGCAAATACAATTGTCTTAGAGATTTTTTTCCTTTTTCTTATAGTACCAGCATTCGAAATCAAAATTAGTTTGGCGAGTATGATTTTTTTTTTATTTTGAGTTTATTTGTGCAATTGAATTGTAAAAGAAGTAGACTAGTTGGTGTATATATTTAGGTCGAAGCTCGTTGGCGCATACGGTTTTATTCCAAAGCGCTTTTACGTGTTGGAAAAAAAAATCAAGTGCTATGGCGATTAAAAAATGGCGAGTAATGTGACGAGGAACAACAGAGAGTAATAAAACTGAGTTGCGGTCGTTGCTGCGTTTGACTCGCTGTTGCTGAGATGTTGCATGGTCCCGGCAACTTTAACATCGGAATCGACGACGTGGATTTTCCAACCCAGATTTCTGTGGGTGAAGCACTGTGGGAAGAATTGAAAAAGGGTTAAATAAGTGCTAAAGAAATAGAAATAAAAAGAATAAAATTAGCATTAATTCAATAGAAAACCAAGTAAATAATTTTAGATCGAAAACTCAGTAGGATAAATGCTTTATTACTCGTTAAATAATAAATTTTTCCTTTTAATAGTGACCAGCAAATTTTAATCCGGAAACCTGCCACCAGATGGCGTACCAGAGAGTACAAAAAAGAAGGTTTTTCGTGTAGTTCAGAAATAAATAATGACCATTCCCCCCTTCCCAGATTTTTGACTAAACACGATAAATTCTGAGAAACAAAAATAAGATAGTTACAAATATTAGTAATACAAAATATTAAAGTTTTTAAATTATATTGGAACCAACGCATACATTGATATCTATTTTTATATGTATATATTAAAAATAATTCTTTTCTCCTAATTCTGGACATCACACAATATTAATTTATTTAATATAATACGGTAGAAATAATTATGGGTTCGAGTGACTAGCGCTCGGTGCCACAGGTTTCAGATTCGAGCCATGGATGTTTGTAGTGGTTCGGAATCTACTTTAAATCGTAGGTCCCGATCTAATATGACTGTAAGAATTAGGGTTGACAACCCTGCCCCGTAAAAAAAAAAAAAACATCTAGTATATTGTCTTTTATAGAGATTATTTTTAAGCCAAAATCTCTTAACATTTCTGTTATATATGATGAGAAACAGGAAAATCTCTAAGCAGTGAATTCAGCAACTTGAATGTAATGCTAATTTAAGTATTAATCGATCATTTTTTAAAGAAGAAAAATATTATGGAATTTAAAAATATATGGAGACAGGAAGGGGGATCAAAATATTAAATAAGGTTTTGAAGGTGAAGATCACAACTGTAATCTGTTCCTTCAAAGAGTTAAAGTTCAGTCTCACTAAGCGATGATTAAATAAATTTATGAACTAAAGCAGAAATTTTTTAACAGTAGCTATAATAACGCCGGCAATCTGTTTTTACACAGAAATAAGAAGACTAAATGTTCAATTTTTTTCTATACCTATGATTTAATCTGGAGTTCTTTTAATTTAGTGAGGCATTTTTCAGCAAAGATATAATAAAATTAAGTAATTAGCTTTAGTTTTACTCAAACCTTAGCAATTAAATGAAAAAAAAAAAGTAAGCAATACAAATAGGCAAAAAATTCTCAGACCAATTTTTATACGAATCTCTGCGATAATTATACCAAGCTCATAGCATAAGAACAAATACTAGAATAAATGCCGGGCTATATATATAGGGTATAGCTAGGGCTAATTGGATCATTTATGGCTTCCAGGTAACTGTATTGTGTTCTTTAGAGCTCCACACACAAGAAAAAAACCTATAAGCCCACATTCTACATAGCTAAACTCGCCAAATGGACTATCTCGCCAAGACTGCCAAATGAGTTATGCTTTTAGTCTTTTATTTTGTACAATTCGCATTAGATGCATTTTTAGTTAATTAATCAGATAAATTAAAGACCAAATTATTATAAAATTACTAAAAAAACAAACTATTATTAGTATATCTACAAAGATGATTAAGAATTTTGTAACAAAGCTCTTCTATCTCTGTCTGTAAATAATTTAATGAAAAGCAAAATGTATTTAATAATATATTTATGGTCTAATGCATTTATTTAACAATTTATTTTTAATGTATTTGTAGATAATAAAAAAATACCCATTAACAGTAACAAATAAACAAAACGTAGATTTCTAATCGGGTCTTTTATATAAATAAATAGATTAAACACAAGAAGGGAAAAAATCATATATATTTAATTAAAGTTATGTGTAAAAATATAAAAAATCAAATATTTTCTTCTATAAAATAATATTCTAATATTTAATTATAAGTGTTTTAGGAGGAATTTTTGCGTCAGGTTAACAAATTGCATAACATAATGAAATGAAGTTCTACAAAATATGTGAAACTGGAGTTCACCTGATAATAAATGAGATCCGGAGTGTCACCATCCGGTATCCAGAAAAATGTGCCCGGACTTCCATCGACGCAGTCGAGTGTCAGGGTCTTCTTATACTCCTCGAATGAGTCAACTTCCTCAGATTTGTCTATGGTGTTGTGCTTCCATTCACAGTACCTGCCCACTGAAAGATGAAGGAGATCCAAAAGTTAAAAATATACCCGCTTGCGTTAGCGCTAAATTTTCTTTAAAACTACATATGTCTTTAAAATTTTTCTGCCGTTTTTAACTAAATTGTTACTTATTAACAAGAAAATTTAAAAGTTGATGTATTGTTTTTAGAGAGTGTGGCAAAATACACACTTTCAAAAAAAATGTTATAATAAAGTTATGTATATACATGTCTTGGATTTAAAGAAAGACCTTGCGATTCCGGAGGATATATAACCTCTCTTGACAATCAGAAACCTTCTGGAATTTGTTAATGTCGATGTAAGGCTAGATCTACTGGAAACCATATATAAAAAGAGAGATGTTGCACCAAGTATTTTGAAATGCCTTGCCTTGGAGACCATTGCTGCCAGATATCCTCCTACCGATTGGCTGCATATTTTTGCTGACTGGTTCTCAGTTTGATTGCCTCTTAAATGTAGGGGCTGGTATGTTTTCGGATCTTTTTTCAATTCCTTCTATTAGCACACACTCTCCCTATATATATCTTGTTCAAATTTTCAATCGTTCATAAAATACTTTTTATTCATCCACCCAAGTTTAAATAAATTTTTTTTTCAACTTGCATTGGATGACACTGGATGTTAATACAGTTTTTTCAAACATTAATTCAGTAATTAAATTTAATTAATTAATTTTAGTTTTTTTTTAGATTTAAGTTGCATATATCTACCAATAGATGGCGCCAGTTAAACTTATAAAAATGAATGAAAATTATTTATAAAGGATTTTCTGAAATATAGTGAAAAAAAAGTAGGAATTGATTTAAAATTTTTTTTTATATATATTGCTTGTTTATTTTTACGTCCCTGTGGGGTATATGAGTACCTCCTTCGAAGTTGAAGTAGTGGACATATGTACAGCCCTAAAGCAATTATTATAAGTTTGAAGGGGTCGTCCTTCTTTCAGATTCTCAAGCAGCCATCCAATCAATTAGCTTTGTTGAATATCCATTGTCACCTGAGATTTTGAAATGTCAAGAATTGTTGAGAACTCTCACTTAAGTGAAACAAATTGGGTGCCTGACCCTTATGGTCTTTGGGACAATGAACAAGCGGACTTTCTTGCAAAAAGTGATGCCAGCTTACTATAGCATCCTAATACAGCCATTCTTTATTGGAGAATTAAATTGTTTTTAAAATATTTATTTACATCTAATTTCATGAGGGATCTTCAAACTCGTACAGTCCTAAAAAATTGGAGGACAGTAAGCCCTTCTCCTATTCCCGACTAATCAAGACGCAAATCAGTGAATGCCTTTCGCCTGCCTGCGGGACACAATTGCGTTACCATTGGAAATAAAACCTTTATATATGTATATATATACTAAAAGAGTTTTTAATACTCCTTCAAAAAATGTTGCTCTGAAATAAATAAAATATCCAAGTATAATTGATGATATTGGCATAATGAGAGGAAAATGAATGGTTTTGTGCTATTCAATATTATGTGAAAAAAGAAGACAACAATTGACGCACAAATAAGAAAGTTATCGAGTAACAAACCTCCAGTCGGTGTCATTCTTTGACTAGAATCAGTATCCATTCCTGCATACACGGTGTGGTTCTAAAATAGAAAAAGGCGTAAAAACGATGAAAAAATAATTGCTTTTTTTTAAATTCATAATGTATTGAAAATAATCTATAAATGGGCAGAAATAAAAAAAAAAAAACCCTTTACATCATAATATTCAAGTTACTATTTGTAACAAAGTAGAAAAGCTATCAACTAGATAATAATGTAAACAATTTCTTAACAATATTTAGACAAATTTTATTTTAATTATTCATAATTTTGAAAACTTCGATGTTTTTGAAATTTTTTTTTATCTAAAATGCTAATTCAACAAAAAGAATATGTCTTACAGCTGGATAGGAATTTATTTTAAAGAAAATGTCATTGTGAAAATATTATTTTATTAAGATTTTTTTATAGATATTAATAATTATATTTGCTTTTAAAATATAGTTTGATTATTATAATTATAGAACATATGATAAAAAGAATAAAATAATAAATAAATAACATTTATATACACTTGTATACTCTATTTATAGATAAGTGTATATAAATTTGTTATACAAATAGCCTTTGTTTTATTTTCTTATCTCATTTAACATTTTTAAAAATGTGTTCTAGAAGCAATAAAGTGAACTGTATAATTTCTGTAGGATTTTAAAAATTACAGAAGTAATAACTATCCACAAACTCATTCATGTTAAGATTTGTTTAATGTATTAAAAATAATATTAAAATTTATACTAAAAGTAAAGTATGAGACATGTACCGGCAATCCCAACTGATCCAAGAATTGTCCTCCGCCTCCTTCCGGGTTGTTTGTGATGTACAGGGGATGGTACATTGCGGGATTCGATGGGTTGTTTCCACCCTCCACGATGAAGGTGTAGTTCACCCCCTTCGAACGGTTATCTCGGGAATGAGCAGACCATTGATCCACCAGGCGATCCCCCAGGATTGGGAACCTACGCCCATGAAATGTAAACTTAAATAAATAATAATGTAAATTTACGAAATATTTTACTTATTTTATATCTTTTTTTCTCGAAATATCCAAGAGATTAAACAATTATATCTTTGGTGTTTTTTAAATTCACCTGCAATAATAAGATAAAATCATAACATATTTAACTCAACATATTTTGAGTAAAACGAGACACAAAAAGTAAGAGATAAGCAAGAGACAGTAAGAGACACAAAAGTAGAAGCAAAAGTTATGTAAATTAACTTCATTTATACCTGATAAAGGCCACAACAACTTATTTTTATGTCAATTTGGAAAATAAAGAGGTTAAAGGCTCGTTCCCACCAAGGCGAGAGACGTGAAGATTCAAGAGGCAAGCGATAAAATTTTTTCGACCCCTTCACAGCGAAACGTCAGAAATAGCATTACGCCTAGTGAAAAACCACTTCGAGTTGAAAGTTGGGCAACTCCAAGCGGCGGACTGCAAACCGGTTTCAGGCGACCGAGGTGAGGCTAGTGATTGGTCAAATTTTTTTGCTTGCATCTTGTCGCCTTGGTGAGCACGAGCCTTTATAGGGCAAAACAAGCGCTCTGACGCTCGGTGAAACAGGTTTCAGGTTCGTGTCCCGGCTGTGCCATGGATGTTTGTAGTGATTCGGAATCCACTTTAAATCGTAGGTCCCGGTGTAATATGAGTGTAAACCATTGAATTTAGGGCCGGCAACCTTATCGCATAAAAAGAAAGCATCTACTGTTTAGAAATCTGCCAGCAGGCCTTGGCCTACCATGGGGCTGTTGCGACACTGATGATGATGATGATGATGATGATGAATAGGGAAAAAAGCAACAACTAAGATTATGTACCTATGTCCCACCTTTCACAATAAATCTTTTTCGAATGGAATGATGAATAAACATATTTAATATTAAAGTAATAAACTAATTACGATCCGTGGCCCAATGGTAACGCGATCAACAAGAGGGCTCAAATTCAAACCAGCTGACGGCATCCGTTGCGGTCATTGCTTTCATAAGCGAAGCGACTAGAGGGCATTATGTAGCACTTTCTGATTGCAGTATATATTTTTCGCACACATTGGCATACAATTCATGGTTAAGTACAGCAAATGAACCAACTTGCTCTCATGTGCTTTATAATAACTAAACTCTCCAAACAATAATAAAAACATGCATACATAACCATTCCACAAACCAGGATAACATTTCTAAATCCAAGTAATAAAATAACAAGTTCGTTTGCTCTGCTTATTCTTACAGTGTTGCAGCTGTGGCTGCCTTGTAGAAGGAGGGTTGGGTTTTACGAATTAAGGGAATTGAGTCCAAAACCCAATAAGCGAAACTGAAAAAATGCTTCTCATGTACTCATTCCTGGTACTCATGTATTCAAAAAATACAAATGTACTCATGAATGGTACAAATGTACTCATTCCTGGTATAGACATGTGATGTCTATAACAGGAATGAACACGATAAATGGTTGTAGCTCATAATGACTTTTCGTTGGGTTACAGAAGGTTTCGGTAGCTCCCTATATGCCATCCTTTAAATAGCTCCAAATCAAAGTGGCAAAATATGTGAATAGTACAGTATAGCAAGTAACCTATGTTGCTCGTTGAATATCCTACATACATGCCGTTCTAGTTGTAAATGTGAAATACCCGGCATTCGAAAACCCTCCCATTTCAGTTAAATCACTGCGTATTTATATTATAGATTTTCATTCTGAAGTTGAGACTTCTTTTCTAATAAATTCGACACTCTATATTAATGAAAATAAATTAATAGTTTAAAAAAAACTAAAAAATGCGCTTTTAGAGTTAATCAATCTAAAAAGTAAAAAATAATTGTTAACATAAGAATAAAATGACTGACAAGAAAATGAATGTCACTGTTCTAAAAGCGTGGGGTGCTCGATATCAATCGTTATAATTTTTCACTAGTTTCATTCCGAAATGCAGAGTTAGTTTAAAAATGTCATACAAAGCACCCCACGCTTTTTGACATTCATTTTCTCGTCAGTCATTTTATTCTTATGTTAACAATTATTTCATTTTTAGATTGATTAACTCTAAAAGCGTATTTTTTAGTTTTTTTTAAACTATTAATTTATTTTTTACTTTTTAGTCTGATTAACTCTAAAAGCATATTTTTTAGTTTTTTTTTTAAACTGTTAATTTATTTTTTACTTTTTAGTCTGATTAACTCTAAAAGCATATTTTTTTAGTTTTTAAACTATAATTGTTTTTACTTTGTTTTCCACTTGGCCGGTTATCCGCTAAGTTTACATACTTTTTACCCACCGCGATTTTCGGCCAATAGGAAGAGCGCAATTCGACATGATCGCACTCCTATGCCTTTGAGATCCGCCTCTTTTTAGCCACCGAAATTTTCGGCCAATAGGAAGAGCGCAATTCGACATGATCGCACTCCTATGCCTTTGAGATCCGCCTCTTTTTAGCCACCGAAATTTTCGGCCAATAGGAAGAGCGCAATTCGATCGCGGATCAGTTGACTGACTCGCCAGTAGATGGCGCCATCAGTCCCAAAATCGAGCCCAAAAAGTGAGTTACATACAAACATACAGATGAAGCTAATAAAAGCGTATTAAAAAAAGTCAATAAAATAAATAAAAAATTATTTTCATGAAAAGTTCATATGACTCTTTTTTCTCTCAAAAAGCTGATACGTGAATTTTTTTTTTTTTTTTTCTGTTTTGATTCATGTGATTTTGAAATTGCTATAAAATCAGTTAAAAGTCTCTAAATATAAAGCAAAGTTATTGGTCTAGTTGGTAATCTGCATTTCCTAAAATTTAAAAACTATTTCAATCAGAAGTCCAATTTCCTTCTTTGGGTTTATTTTTTTATTTATTTGGCATGAACACAAAAAATTACGGAAAAAAAAATATCATTAAAATAAAAACCTTATTTAACATCACCAGTTGACGCCATCCAGACATCAAAGCAATTTCGCGTCTGGCGAAATTTTTTAAATTGGTTCTAACGATATGTTCAATTGCGTCTATCGTTTTTATTTCTAATTGTCATCAGATAATTGCAATCGCGATTGAGATTGATTTTAAATGTATGATTTCAATATTCTCGTGATTTTTATATAGAATTTCTATATAGAACTTCATTATTGATATTTATCAGTTCTTATATTTCAGTTAATATTTAAAAATTCCAAAAGCAGCAACGCTGGTTCATATATGCTAGTATTATTTTGCAATGAATCGATTAAATCTATACATTTCTACAAATTCATCTACAATATATATTTATATATACATACACAGCAAATCATTAGAACTCCTTTTATGAATGGATATAATCGTAATGGACATACATTTATATTTGATAATAGACAAAATGGGGTCGAATGGCTAGTCCTCTGGCGTTCGGTACCACAGGTATCGGGTTCAAATCCCGGCTTTGCCCATGGGTGCTGTAGTGGTTCGGAATCCACTTTAAGCCGTAGGTCCCGGTCCTAATAGGATCGTAGAGCGATGCGGGGGTATTGTTACTCCGCGTCCGTGGCTTACCATCAAGTTACACGCGCCCCCTGGGTAATGCAAAGTGAGTAACATCGGTGCAGCCTTTATGGCGAAAGATCACGGTCTATTTGCCAGCTGCATTAGAAGGAAAAGGAAAAAAATAATAGACAAAATTAAAAATATTGCTTTTTTTAACTGGAGACTGAATATACCTGTGATTGCAGTGTAGCCTTTATCTCCGCCGGTGGGGCCGATTTGAGCTCTGAATGTTGTGGCATCTACAATTTTGGATGGAGGCCACGATGCTGGTTTCATTGTTGTCGTAGAGACTAAAGGACTGCATCGGTCTTGCGGTGGACTGCGGCCGAAGTGGATTTTTTTGGCCTCTGAAAAAGAGAAATTGATTCATCAAAAAGTTTAATTTGTGTATCTTGTGAATCTGCATAATGGAATACGAACAGGACGTACTAAACTGGTATTTGTGAACTAAATGGAATTTAATATTGTTATTAAATTTTTTTAGAAATGGCTAATTTGCTCGACTAAGTTGCACCACAATTTTTTTTATCACTGAATAATTAATTATTGAATATTTTTTTATCATTGAATAATTAACTACTGAATATTTTTTATCGTTAAATAATTAATAATTGAATATTTTGTTATCATTGAATAATTTAAGCACTGGATATTTTTTATCATTGAATAATTAATCATAGAATATTTTTTATCATCGAATAATTAAGCACTGGATATTTTTATCATTGAATAATTAATGACTGCATATTTTTTATTATTGAATATTTTTTATCACTGAATAATTAATCTTTGAATATTTTATATAATTGAATAATTAATAATTGAATATTTTTTTATTATTAAATAATTAATCATTGAATATTTTTTTTATCAATGAATAATTAATCATTAAATATTTTTTATCACTGAAAAATTAATTATTGAATATTTTTATCACTAAATAACTAATCATTGAATATTTTTTTATCATTGAATATTTTTATCATTGAATAATTAATAATTGAATATTTTTTATCATTAAATAACTAATTATCGAATATTTTTTATTATTTAATAATTATATAAAAATCTGGAAATTGCATTTTTACTTAATTAGTACCACAATTCTTGATTTTGATGAAACACTTCACATTCTTCTTTTTTTTATCAGGACTAAATTAAATATTTTAAAATCTTAATTTTTGTAATAGACGAATGAATAGGGCTCACAATCATAAATTACAAGGGCAATATCTTAAAATAATCATTTGAAGAAATAAGAACTTTAGTAGAAAAAATCAATAATTGCTTAATTTCTTATGATTGATTGAAATATGCTTCTCATTTAAAATAAAATACTCCTTACATTTGAAATTTATAATCTACAGATATTTTTCTAGCTGGAGTTTTATTATAGATATTTTTCAATCATAAGCAGTTATTCATCAAAAATGAGTAATTGTCTTTATTTTATTTTAAAATAACAAATATTACCTTTGGTATAGTAATGTGTGTGGAAGGCGACCTCCTTCTGACTGTTGAGAGGTCCAATTGCAGCGACTACAGACACTGGGATGGAAGCAGGAATTGAAAGATCTTGGCCATCACCTAGCATAGAAATATTACTAAGTTATTTTTAAAGAAGAAGGCACAACAATTTATTTGAACTAACATTGTAAGACTTTTTATCCACTTGTTTTTTCGATACAGTGAAGGACTACTACTATAAAAAAAGGGACTAAAAGCACTATTAAAGACATTCTTTGCAAGTATAAATAAGCTAGTAGGTGCAATAGAACTAGAAGAAACCCTCCGGACGACTTTACATGTGGTAAAATGAGCGGCAAGTTTGAAGAATAGCATAATGTGTAATAAGCGCATAGTCCGATCACGGAGCGTAACAAGCGGCCATATTCAGACAGATTCAAAAAGAGCGACGTTATAGGGGAAGAAAAGTTATTTATGGGAGATTTTAATTGCAATAAAAAAGAATTTTAGGTTAACTATTAACTAATAAACTATTGTTTTTTTCTTTCAAATCAACTTTGCGCCTCGTATATCTGACTAGCATCTTTAACAAATAATCGATTCGTTCGTTTCCGCAGTTAAACCAGATGAATACCATTCCACACTATCCGTGGTCAGACTATAGCCCATAAAGCAACGAATAGACAAAAGTGTCGTTACTCGACGTGGGAAAGCTTCCTAAACTATAGGGATGGCTGTAAGGAAGGTTGCTAGTAGTCGATTAAGAATTAAAAAACGCCAATTGGATGGCGAACATAACATCCAGCAGGCGAAAAAAATCGAGATACTAGCCAGAGAGCAACATTGGTGCGGCAACTGCCTATGACAATGAGACGACAAAAATCGTACTAGCTGGCCAGTCCACAGTCGTCCTGACCGCTTCTATTGACAGTTGACCCTCAGCGGTAAAGTTTAGATTGGTGTAAGGAATTCAGATACTATACATGTCATCAATAAAGTGACGTCCTCTTTACAGATGAAAATTGTTTCAATATCACAAGCAATTCTAAATGCTAGTTGTAAGGAGAGATGTAGGTTTGTGATTTGGTTTGTCACTCTTTACGGGTATATTGTGCACATTTTAGGATAATTAGACCGGGACATACAGTTTAACGTGGATTTCGAACCACTGATAAACATCCATGTCATCGCCAGGATTCGAGCCTGAAGTACCAAAGGCCAGAACGCTAGCCAATTGGCCATCAGGCCACGGTGAGATGTAGGAGACACCAATAACATAGGACCCGTTACGATAGTTATAGCGCACTCCTTTGTGGAAGCATTATGACTAACGCGAGGGGAGTAGCTCTAAATATTCGACAAAGGTACTGTTACCGAAAATCGCTGTTGTCAATGTTCCATGGTGTCATTTGTACAGACTTTTTTTTAATTACGATAATTCCAGTATACATAGTACTCATGCTGTTGAGAAGCTTCCATAAAACGTAGATATTACTAGAATGGATTAACCAGCATACTTTTAATTTAAATTCATAGAACATATGAGGGATGATTTTTGTGGAGACGTCTTTCGACACGATTGTATACACAAGGGAACACACAATAAGTGAAATAGATGCTCATTAAAGGACGGGTGCTCCTTTTTTTAAACAACTGTTCAATTATCTGGTGTTGGGTACGCAGCGACAATGACAAGCATCCATTTGCAGTTAAGGAAAGTCATATCCATCACAAAGGGTTCATTTGTTTTATGGCCAGACAAGCACTTGTACAAAAGCAATTTCTTTTGATAAAGTATTTATTTATTTGATTCCATACTGCATGCATTCTATTCACTTTTCGTTAATATGATTTCTTCATTTTTATATAAAATAATGTCTATTATTTTGGATTTCATGTCACCTAAATGATTCGTTACTTAAATTTTGCACTCCAATATAAAAAATATGACGAATTTCTACTAATATTTCCTGGATTTGATTTATGCTATTTTTATAAAATATATTAATGCTTGGTTGGCTATAACATTTTCCATTATAGCATATTCGTGGAAAAAAATGAACACGGACATATTTATGAAATTCCAAGGTTGTAAATAGGTTACTGGATCTGATGGCCAAGTAACAAGCGCTCTGGCACTCAGTACCACAGTTTTGGGTCAGAGTCCCGGTGGTGCCATGGATGTTTGTAGGGATTCGGAATCCACTTTAAACCCTGGTTCGAGTCTAATATATGACTGTAGAGAATTGGGCTTAGGATGACAAACCCTACTCCGTAAAAAGAAAAACAATGCATCATGTTTTGGAATCTGCCAGTAGGCAGAAGGCTTTAACCCACCATAGAGCTGTCGCACCATTAAAGAAGTAAATTGGAAGTAAAGACTATTACTTACTGGAACCCAGAGGTCTTTTGTAAGTGACTGTCAAAATGCCATCTGATCTCTCCCAGTTGAGCAGTTCTGTGTTGTCCTCACCTCGTAGTTTCACATCGGGACAAGCACCGCTTCCTTGAGAACACTATGAGATAAATTACAAATTAAAAGTAAATAGATTCTAATTATAATAAATATTGTGCATATGAAACAAGTAAAGGTATAGGTAGAAACAAGTATATTCAGTATATATTAACAAAAAAGCATAATTGTCAGTTATTCATAGAGGATTTATCTAATTAAATGTAAGCTTATAAATTAATGAATTCAGTTGCAGCTCGACAAAACTACGAAGAAAATTAAACTTTAGGACTTTGGGTAATATTTTTTTTAGAAATTTCTTGCTGGCGCTAACTAGTGAAAATAATGAAGCATAACCAATATTCGGTTTATGAAAAATCTACTCAATTACAATTTCTATAATGCAGACTTGTGACCGTGCGAGCTGTTTTGGGGACAGTAGAGTTCAGATTCGAGATTCGACAGCAAGACAGCAGCTGCATTCGACAGCAGCTGCTTTTGTGGCTATTTTCCTCTTTTTCTGTCATATTGCATATTGCTTCTTGGTAGACAGCAATATGCAATAGGGTAGACAGCACTATCTAGAGACAGCAATATCTAGACCAAGTCTGTGAGCCCACTTGGTCTCATGGAAGGAAGGAGGGAAGACAGCTTCTACTGTGATGAATAACCATAGGTAGAAGTCTGACTTGGCTCCGTGACGCCGATGAAGGAGGGCAGTGCCTTCCGGAAGGATTTTTAGAGGGAACTACGCCGTATTTACTTATCGTATGGGAGAAAAGCTCACCAGTGGTTCATGTTGCAACTGAGATACGAGTCGGGCTCATTTGGTATGTAAATGTCGGACAGTTACGCTAAAATTTCCTACCGGAAGGCAATGTCTTCATCTCATCACCTGTCTATGGGTTCTTCGTTTATAAATATAACACGAAGACGTCAGATGTTGAAGAGAAAAAAAATTTCACTAGTATTACATTTTTTACAACAAGTCAAAAAACTTTATTTTGATATTTTAAAAGTAAATTGAAGATTGCGTAAGAAAATATAATTGTCGTTATTTCCAAAAAATGACAATTATAAACATAGTTGAAAATGTAAGAAATTAATATTCAGAAAATGAAATGTAAAGTACTCAATAGAATAAAATGTTAAATTAATGAACTCTTTATACTTAAAAATGTAAAAAAATCCATTAAATAAATTTATATAAATATAAAGCTTAAAATGCAAGAAATGATTATTCAGAAAATGATAATGCGAAATACTTAATAGAAAATTAATGGAATGTGTTGTTAAATTAATATACCTCTAAATCTTTATATTCTTGATTATAAAAAAATCTAGTATATTAATTTTGAAAACAAATATAAATTTAAAGATAATTTAATTTATTATACTTTTTATCAATGGATATGGTATATACCATATCCATTGATATTAATATGTACATGTATACATATGTATCAATGTATCATATATACAGTATTACCTTGTATTGTATTCACAAGTAAGTGAATAATGGATGGCAAGTGATAGTAATTTTTGTTACCTGTGATTTGGCACTGAGGTAATAGTCCACCACGCGAGCTTGCTGTGAATCCGCGTCATAATAAGCCACAGCAACGTCTGCTCCAATCATGACAGCTCGGTTATCATTGCCACTTCTTCCAAATGATAAATACTCATTCTCGTCTACCAAAGAAAAAAAAAGATGATAACTTTTTTAACATTTCAGACAAGAATTGCAAAATTATTCATTAAAATAATGTCACAAAAAGAAGAGAAAAAATGTAAACGACACGTTTAACTCGATCTGTATTAAGTGATCCTCGTGTAAAAAAATTGCTGCTTCTCCCATTAAAACAAACAAGATATGTTAATCGACTTTCTCACATAGAAGTATAGAATGCAATCAGCGTACTCTGTAGGACATCACTGTTCTCCAAGAACATCAGTTTCAAACTAGAAAGAACTTCTATAAATCAAGAAACATTACTGATTTATAGAAGACTTTTATCGGGTCCTCAAAGATTGAAATTTGTAGGAAAAAAAAGGCAAAGTTGGTCAATAACTTGCCAAATATAAGGAACTAGTATCGAAGTATGCACCCATATTGTCTATACACTTTTGCCATTTAAGCAACAGGTTGGTCAGGCCGGTGGTATAAAACCTTGGCAGACGAGAGTCAATGAATTCTTGGATTGCCAGTTTTACTGCATTTATGGAATTAAATTGTTTACCTATTAAAAAGTTATCCAAATTGCTGAAGAAGTGGTAGTCAATGGGGACTAGGTCTGGTGAGTATGGAAGATGATGAAGTTCCACCTCCAATTCCCGTAGTTTTGCCGTAGTCATTTGTGTAGTGTGTGGCGTTATCATGCAAAAAAGATAGAAGTAGATCTGTTGACTAATCTAAGCTTTTTTCCTTTAAGTTTTTGCATCATTTCGTACAGCTGTGGACAGTATATTTCTGATGTGATTGAATGAGCCCGGTTTCATGAAATCATAATGGATCACACCTGCGCTAGACCTCACCGCATATTCTTTTGTTGAATATTACGCTTTGGAGTGTGTTTTGGTGATTCATACTTGTCCAATCACTGTACTGAAAGTTCGCGATTGTCATATTGGATCCATTTTTCATTATAAGTCAAAATTAGATTAAAAAATGTATCAGATCTGTGATGAGAAAGCAACATCTAGTAAGCTTACAAACAATTTTGTTTCTGTTTCCTTTCAGTTCATGTGGAACCTGCTTATCCACCTATTGATTTGAGCTAAATGAGTTAATACTTTTTGTTTGCTAACACCAAATTTCAACGATAATTCATAGGGCACTCTGAAATGGGTAAGCTGCTAAAGTTTGCAATGTTATTAACTACAAATTTTTCTTTGCCAACCAATAATTGTGCTGAGTAAAAATATGAAATTCTAGTATATTAGTAGTGTTTTATAATTTTAAATATCGTACTTACCTATGTCTTAAACGTATTATTATTGTTTGTTTATTTTATAATTTTAAAAAAAAATAAAAATATTAAAATATTTACATCCTCTTCTGACAAATAGAGCGCTAGTGTCAAATTACGACTTTTCAACTCATTCAATAGCAATGGATGCACCATTTAAACATAAGCCTTCGTAAAATTAGTTATAAAAAGCTCCTCATCCGAATCATCTGGTGTTTATAATTAGAGTTAATGGGACAGCAGAATTTAAGTTAATAATTCGAATTAAAAGCAATTTAAAGTGAAGAGTTGAAGTTGCTATGGAAAAATAAAAAGATTTAGAGATCCATAAATTAAAGAACATTAGCTGGGGCCATCGATAAGTGGTATTAGCTCTCTGGCGCCATCTAGTGTTGCCAGATGATACTAGGTGAAATTAATAAAAATTTAAGGAATAGTATGAGAAATAAAAATTTTAGAGAAAATTAAAATATTGGTACATTTAATAGTTCATTTCGCATGCTTTAAAATTTCAGACATGAAAGTTTTAAAAGTATTTGTGGAGATAAAAAAAGTGTAACCGCTTAGAAATTTAAACCTAAGTAGTACGAGAAAAGGACGGAAAATAGAATTGCAAACTTCAGACAACTAACTCCAACCACTATTCTAGTCGTAAAATAGCTCGATTAAGAGAGTAGTGGGTAATTTCGCAATTAGAGTGTAGCAGAATTCAGTTTGACGCCCTACGTACCTCAGGTGCGAAGTCATTTTACACACTAACGACTTGCGTACCTGAGTATCGGGTTTTCGGCTTAGAAGTGGAGTCCTTCCACGAATCAATAATTATATGTTGATTCGTAGAAGGACGTTAATAATATAATAAATATGTAATATTGTATGTATGTCATGTTTGTGCGTGTGTCACTAAAGCTGTGTGTTCTCCAACTTGTGCCTAAAGTATCTCAACCCAGTCACACCCAGTTACGATCTGGTTGACCAATCTGCACACATGAAAATTAAATTTGTTAAATTAATTATGCACTTAGTACGAAAAAAGACTATTTGTTTTTTGAAAACAGCTCAGAATTTAAAAAATATATATATATAAAGATTACTTTTTCCCCTTAAATTCCCAGAAACTTTTAAAATTGCACGATTTCCACTAATCTAAATATCTTAACAGAGCAGGATTTCTGAATGTTCAAACTATTCATGGATCATAGAGCAGGACAGTGAATGCTATAAAATTCGAGGAAATGAAGAGCGTTGTATTTTAATACGTGAACTAGTTCCCCTAGATCATTTATTAAAATAAAATATCATTAAAGTTTGAAAAATAAATTTAATTCATACTGTTTACGCTTTTTTCAAATTGAAATGAAAAAGAATCCCTTACTTGCACGTCCTGCTATTTGTAAAATCAGATCATGTCCTAAGATTTTCCAGCTGACATGAAGAATTCCTGGGAACAGTTCTTCACAATTGTCAAATTTCATTTCCTGCAAGCAATTAATTTCCAATAATTAATATAAAAAATTTAGTGAGCTACGAATTTATAACACAATACTCGAATCAATGATATAAAACCATTCGAATATGTAGCATAAAATCGAATATATTGTATTTGAATTAAATAATTTAAGAAAGTAATTAAGCAATTTAAATTTAAATGACAAATAAAATTAATAACTACATAAAAATACGTCCTAATTTCCATTGTTCCATTGTTCGCAAAAAAAAAAAAAAATTACGTAACAATACTCATTATATTTATGATTTTTTTATTTCCTTTTACTATATTTGATATTCTTTTAAAATGGCAATTTTATTATGTAAATATTTTCATATGTGTGGTTTGAAAACGGTAAATGTAGAAAATGAACTATCAAGTAATTATTTTTATTTAATTTAATAAATGCAATATTTGAATAAAACAGAACTATTCATATAGTTATCTTCTTCATTGGCGCAATAATCCCATGGTGATCCAAGGCCGTCTACCTATTGGCAAATTCCGAAACATGATTTTCCTTTTACGGGGTAGAGTTATCAGCCCAATGCTCTATAGTCATATTAAATGGGACCTATGGTTTAAAGTGGATTCCGAACCACTACAAACATCCATGGCACCGAAGGGGCTCGAACCCGAAATCTGTGATACCGAGAGCGTCACTCGGCCATCAGTCTCCCATATACAATAGATATCAAAGGTTAGTATTTAAATGTTAGTTACTATTAATAAAAACCAATTTAGTTTTAACACGAAAAAAGGTTTTTAATAAATCGAAAATGGTAACTCAACTCACTTTTGTAACTTCAGACTTCAGAGCTGTCAAATCAGCAGGAACATTGAGGAACTTGGGAATCTTTACATCGCCGAAATTCTGCTGGAAAGCTATGCAGTACATGGACAGCCACTCTATATCGAATATAGTTAAATCTCCAGGAAGCTTTAACTCTATATCTTTACCTTGGTAGCCACGGAGTTTCTCTAAGCTATATGTGTATAAAAAAATTAAAATGTAAAAAAAAATATGTTTTTATGTAAAAAAAAAAAAAAAAAAAAAAAAAAAATCAGTATTTTCAGGTGTACATAAAAGTTTACCTTCCGTTTTCATCGGGTACTTTTGTGGCGTCAGAATGAGGCGAGCTTCCAGTTCCAACGAGGAAAAAAGCATCTGTAAAAGTAAGTTCTCTTGTAAAACTATCATTGTAAACCATGCTACCTCCTACGCACTGGAAAGAGAGACCCTTATGTGGCGTTCAGGAGAAAGTGTCATTTGACCTACAGACTCTTATCCGGAGAGTAAGTATATTTAGCACATCCTGCGCGTAGCTGAATATTGGATTTTCGGCTTAGAAGTGGAATTTTTCCACGAATCTAGAAATATATATATGTCTTTAAATGTGTTAAATAGTGCATGTCTCCAGTTGTATACTTGTGGTGCTGTGTAAATAAAGCTGTGAGTTCTCCAACCTGCCCCTCAAGTATCTCTACTCAATCACACCCAGTTACGATATGGTTGCCCAACTAGCACAGTACATCGTTTAAATATAAAGTACAAATATTATTAATCCTTCGTTATACACACATATTTATCCTTTCTGAAAAAATATTTCATAACCGAATTGACTTCTATGACCCTGTAAGGGGTTTAGGTTTCAGGTAAATACACTGTGAACAAAGTATTTTTTTCTTAAAGTTTCATTAACAGATATGATTCATGATGATATGGTCATATCCGTTATTATTTGACAGAGATGATGTATTATGATATTGATCTTTGGCAGTAAATGAAATACTTTTAATTTTAATAAATTTTATTAAAGAAAAATAATTGACCGAAATGAAAGATTTGAGATTCTAAATAACTTCGCCTTAAATAACATAAATTGGCAAAATAAAGTAATAATTCTTATCGAAGAATTCTTTCTTTTTTTTTCAATTTTAATGTGTTATTATCATTTTTAAGAATAAAATAGTGTGTTGATTTGGAAAATTAACTGAAAACTAATGCTGCCCATTTTCTATATTAAATTTATGGAGTAGTACAATCAGTTTTAGAGACCAGTTCAGTTTTCAAGCTGGTGCCATCCGTTGGCGTAAATATCAAAAAACAATATAAAAAGGTTTTCAATGAATTAAAAAATATCGTTTAAAAAAATTTTTTTTCGTACTTTCTGGTTACGAATTTCCGGAAGGGAATATTAACTTCAGCGAAAAAAATTAACTTATAAATGATATAATTAAAGTTATACTCTTAACATATACATACACACGTACAGAAAAAAAAATTGCGTATGCTAAAGGCTTTTACCAAGACTTTCGATCTCATGATTTTATCAGAAAAAAGTGAAGAAAATTGATGCACGAGCTGATAAGAGATAAAGTTCTGCGATCTAATTGCTGAAAAGCAAACTAAAAGTCTGGTGACCGTCCAATCTAGGATGGATTTGTTGAAAGATCTTTAGATGGCCCTTTCTGGTTTAAAACTTCTGAGACCTATCGTGAAATGAGTAGCCAATGGAAATTATTAATTAATCACGTAATATTTCATTACAAGTATCTAATTATCTATAGTTCTTATAATTATATCTATCTGTAAGTATCTATCTAGACCGTTTTAAGTATTTTCTTCATTATAAGTATCTTAAAGAAGATCTAAAAGTGCATTTCTATCCATAGAAATCTTACCAGGTCCAGCTCCGTCGTAATACAGGTTTTCAATAGCAATAGTTTTAATGTCTTTCACCATCACGCTACCAGACCGAACTCCATGTGCTAAAGAACTCAGTGGTCCCAGGTCCGCTTCCTTGGGAGGTTCGAAGTCCTCGGGAATCATGATGAATCCAAAATTAACCTGTAAATACCATAATGAAGTTGCACAGCAAATACACAATAAAGTTGCACAGTAAATACACAACAAACAAAAGATTGCAATACTAAATAATAATCATAAAGCAAATAAATGTGGGACAAAAATTCCTTACTTGACTTTCTTCAAGTCTGTTAATATGTGAATATAACAAAGAAAACTTTTTAAAGAAATAAATTATTAAGCTTTTGCTCCTTATTTTGAACAAGGTAAGATTATTCTTAGGTTGTTTTAAATATTTTTTTATTTAATAATAAAATGAATATTCATGTTATATCTTGTCCTTCATTGACGCAACAGCCAAGGCCATCTGTGTACTAGCAGACGTCTGCTCTGGCGAGACAAGAGATGTTTTCTTTTTATGTGGTAGGGTTGTCAACCAGACGCCCAACAGTCATATTAAATCGAGAGCGGCGGTTTAAAGTGGATTTCGAACTACTACAAGCATTCATGGTTTCGTTGGGGCTCGAGCCCAAATCCAGGGATACTGCCTACCTGAGCGGTAGTCACTCGGCTATCAGGGATCTCATGGTATGTGAATGCAGTAAAATTGTAATCCAAATTATTAAAAAAAAAAGTTTAATTGCACATTTCCTAGATGTAATTTTAGATGCAAGATGTAAAAATGTAAATGTCCTAGATGTAAAAATTTTAAATTGCAAAACAAAATTAATTGCACATAGATGTAATACAGTACGTGTCCTTTGAATCCGTCACCTATCTGAATCAATGGCGAATAGCCAATGATCCAGAGCAAGTCCATAAAAAATTCCCCATAAAGAAGTTTATTTTTTCTTTTTAAATTTTGTTTATTATGTGTTTAATCGTTAGTGTCCTGCAGTGCGGGACGGCCATCCCATGAGTAATCTACACATGGATGGAGGAGAAACGGAGCAGCCTCTGTTGTGATGGAGCATCCGTAGGTAGAAGTCTACCTTGGCTCCGAGTCACTGAAGGAGGGCAGTATCTCCCGGAAGGACTTTTAGAGGCAATTACCTCGCATTCGCGTATTATATGGGAGATAACCCAGACAATTCCCACCAGTTGGTCCGAATAAGAAGGCAAGATGCTGAACATCATAAACGCCATCAAGTTCCATCGTTTTTTGAAACAGTGTCTACAACAAAGATGCCAGCGGATTGAACCTTAGCCTTAACGCTTACCAGAGACGCGAGTTGCCACTCAGCCACGAGGCGAGTTATAGATATTATAATATCTTTTAGTGAATTGAAGCCTCTTGTAAATTAAAGACTTTTAATCTAATAATAAATTAGAATTTTGAATTTTTATTATATTCATTTAATTCAAAATATGCACATTGACACTTACAGCAAATTTTCTGCACCACACGCCGAGCCATTTGATATCGGAAATTTTCTTTCCGTCAGGTAATGTGATGGCGATGTTCTGATTATCATATTTGCCCAAAACTTGTTTTCTAAAAAATAAAATATAACAATTTAGCTTTTTTTTTAAATTTTATGAAAATAAACTGAACTCAATAATTTTTTAAACTTAAAATCGTAAAATTATTAGTTCGAAAAATAAATTTAAATTATTAATTCGAAAAATAAAATAAAATCATTAATTAAAAAAAATAAAATTCTAGTGATCAAAAACTATTTGACAAACAACCAATATCGACAAATATGAATTTATACTTAATAATAGTTTAAAAAAACTAAAAAATACGCTTTTGGAGTTAATCAAACTAAAAAGTAAAAAATAATTGTTCGATCGTGAAATCGTGGGGTGCTCGATATCAATCGTTATAATTTCTCACTAGTTTCATTCCGAAATGCAGAGTTAGTTTAAAAATGTCATACAAAGCACCCCACGCTTTTAGAACAGTGACATTCATTTTCTCGTCAGTCATTTTATTCTTATGTTAACAATTATTTTTTACTTTTTAGTTTGATTAACTCCAAAAGCGTATTTTTTAGTTTTTTTAAACTATTAATTTATTTTTTACTTTTTAGTCTGATTAACTCTAAAAGCATATTTTTTTTTAGTTTTTTTTAAAGTATAATTGTTTTTACTTTGTTTTCCACTTGGCCGGTTATCCGCTAAGTTTACATACTTTTTACCCACCGCGATTTTCGGCCAATAGGAAGAGCGCAATTCGACATGATCGCACTCCTATGCCTTTGAGATCCGCCTCTTTTTAGCCACCGAAATTTTCGGCCAATAGGAAGAGCGCAATTCGACATGATCGCTCTCCTATGCCTTTGAGATCCGCCTCTCTTTAGCCACCGAAATTTTCGGCCAATAGGAAGAGCGCAATTCGATCGCGGATCAGTTGACTGACCCGCCAGTAGATGGCGCCATCAGTCCCAAAATCGAGCCCAAAAAGTGAGTTACATACAAACATACAGGTGAAGCTAATAAAAGCGTATTAAAAACAACTAACAAGAATGAATTAATTTGTAACTTACGTTCCAAATTCATCTGGTACGATGAAACCTTCAGGAGACGGTTTTTCAGTTGTCCCCGCCCAAAAGTAAGCATCTATAATCAAACAGAATCCAGTGCATAACTTGTGCAATGCAAAATGGAAATTACTGACACTCTTTTACAGTTTATTTGCGAACAGCAGCAAAAAAATGTAAGTAATAAACATGTTCTAGCATTTCTATTGATTCATTTACGTATGAAAATGCAGACCCATAAATAATTTCGCAATTTCTTAATAACTTATTTATGAGCAAAAATGTTTTCTATAAATCATTATTATAGTATATGGATGTTTTAATCCATAGTTAAGGATGTTTTCTTTTTTATTTTACAACTAATTTCTTAACTGAAATCTAGAAATAAACAATTAATACGTGCAAATTACTCAATATTAAGTACTCAAGTAGCTTTTGAGGTAAAAAATTAATTTTATTTTTATTTTCACCTATATGTTAACAAGATACTTTTAGTTGTAATTATCCAGGAATGCATTTTGCATATAGAAGAAAACTTGCATCAGAAGTCCGAATTATTTTGTGATATAACTATACTCATATTGTATAATCCACAAATTGATATATCCATGAATTTATCAATAATTTTAATAAATGAATGAAAGCGCATCTTGTTATTGATGCATAATTTTTTCATTCAATATTCTAAAAAAGGAATCACAGTAAATGTTCAATGAGTGAGTTATTCTCCTCTTTACATACATTAATGCTGCAACAAGTTTTTACATCAATCACAGTAATACAACTTCTAATTGTCATCAATTTTGATGTGAAAATATCTATTAAATAGGTTCTTATAAGCAGCCGTTCAGGATTGGGACGTTATGTTTTCATATGCAGTTTGAAATGTTAATAATTTCAACACTATACATATTTCGAGAAATCTAAATATGTCAGAGTGTAAAGGAAGGTTCAAAGGTTTATGGGAAATTAAGAGAGTTGTAGCGTGCTATGTGTAGGAGGGGGGACTTGTTACTGTAATGATCAAGGGCTCGTTAGAAATTTCTTGGCAGGACCTAATTAAATATATTAATAAAAGGCACAATGAAATAAAAGTTATATGTGAGAAATCCAAAAATAAGTTAAATCATTGATGGAATTTTATAATGTTGGCTTATATGCAACAAAGGTGGACGCAAAAATTCGAGGAAACAGAAGGTAGAGGGACTCCAGATAAATTCAAAAATCTCCAAAATTCGTATGCAGATAGATAATGCGCAAATGTTGTCATTTAAACAATGGATATGATATGGAGCTGGTTATATCAGTAGAACTTATAGACGTCGATTTTAAGAGGTCCAGTGTGTAGGATGATCATTGTGTTTCAATAAATGCCAATACCATTTATTCCATCCTTTGTTACCTTTTCAGCACTTTCACAATGCGTTTGACAAACGAAACTCCATTTGGCCGGGTATTTTCTCACCACTTTTCGGAGATATTCCAGTAAGCATTTCATAAAATATTCTTCCACGTTTCACTTAATAATTCGTCCATTACAGCAGCAGTTTCACTAAATTTCTTCACTACATTTCATATCGCTATGTTAATTGACTTACATGTTAGTTACTCGTTTGCAATTTTCTCCCTAGCTGAATACACACCGTTGCGTAAGACCAAGTTTGGCAATAATGTTTAACACTAGAGTTTCTTTTCTTGAAGGGCAGTGCCTTTGTTTAGACGTACGTTTGTAGAATTGAAATTAATGTTGATGTTTGGACATTGAGTGGAGTGAAAAGGCTTGTAAAAAAAGTCTCATTTTATTAGCCTACATGCAGAAAAGACGCCACCTAATGCAATCATTTAACCTTTCTACAACTAAAACTTTGATTGCCAATTTGTCACAAGAAATTTAAGATTTTTGTTGCATTTTGCATACACTTTTTTATTAGTTTTCTGTGTGAAAATAACCTAAAACTCAGCATGTTACTAAACAAGCATATTATGTGTGACATTGTCAGAAGAAAAATGCTTACCAGGCCCTTCTCCATCGTAGCTGAAGTTGAGAATGAAGAAGGTGTTTTCGGACGCTGCAAAGACCGTCCCTTTAACGTCGTGAGCGTTGGTCTTGAAGTCGGCGAGGGGTTTACCGTAGTAGCTGCCGTCTGTGTACTTCGAAACGGCGGAAGTCATCTCTGCGGCAGATCGACCTTGGGTCGTGGTGACTTCGCTCGGCATATCTGTAAACAACATGAAGAAAATTAAATATTCGACTGCGAAAAATATTTCGAAGATGATTTGTATCTGCTTTTTTTGTTCTTTAATATTACAATTCGGTAAAGTAAGTAAATAAGTTATAAAGTATTAATTAATTTAGTAAAATAAGTAAAACGTAAGTAAGTAATTTAGTAAATAGTCAAGTAAGAAAATAATTTAGTAAGTAGTAAAGTAAGTAAAAATGTAAGTAATTTAGTAAAGTTCTTTTGTAATTGCAATCGTTCATCAACAGATTTTTAATTTAGCTTTAAACTCAATCTGGTAGTGAAATTATTATTTAAAAACTTCACGCACAGTACAGCAATCAAATATAAACTTAAAAAAATATTCAACAATGTAGTTAAAAGGCAAATGTATAAATATAATTATAAAATATTTATTTTTAATAAAAGACTAAATATATCAAAGATTAAATATATCAAAGAAAGATATTTTATATTTTTAATTCATGAAATTAATTCCCAAACAATAAAAATTTAAATAATATTTTTAAAAAACTAAGTATTTTTTTGAAATTGAAACACAGAATACTTCAAAATCTTACTACTTAAGATTTGTTTAATTAAATTATTTTTATTGATTGCAGATTATTTATTTAAAAAAATTATTTTGGAAAGAAAATTTGCTTTTACATTTTGCAGTTCTTTTTATTTGATAACAAAAAGTGACTTTACAACTTACAAGAAAAGGCAAAATGGGATGATTTCATTGTATAAAGAAATGCATTTTAAACCACTAATATCAAAACATCTTAAAAATATTTTCTTACCTGAAATTCCCCAAAATTATATTTTTAAGAAAGAATGATATTTAGACGAAGACAAAAATTTCTTAGTAATGCAATGCATTAAAAAATATTAAGTTATTAAGAAAAATATTGAAATTTTAATTGATTTTTTTAAACATTGTATGTAACATTATAATGATTTAATGATTTTTAATATGGTCTTTCAATATATTTCTATTATGTTTCTCTTTCCATTTTGACTACATCGAGTAAAACAATATTTTATATATAAAAAAGGTATTTTTAAAGCTTGTAATAAAAACCATTATGTTAATTTGAAAAAATTAACAGTGAATTTTGAGTTTAAAATCCATTTTGGGGTTTGTAAAATGTCGAATCTGTTATTTTTTTTAAAATTAATTTTCAATCTTTTTTTTAAAAAAAAAAAAAAAAAAAAAAAAAAAAAAAAAAAAACATATATATATGGACTTTAAAATTCTTATCTAGTTTAAATCATTTTACACACAATGATTAAATAAAATTAACAACAATTCCTACGTGTAGTATCTAAACAATTTTTATTATATATTTTTTTAACTGACTGACATGCCAATCATCGTCTATTCAATTATGAGTCTCTTTTAATTGAGAACTTAAAGAATTGATATATTAATTTATATTTAAAGCTCATAGTAAAAATATTCTTATAAATTTATTTTATGGATTATTATGGAAAATATTACATAAATTTTTAATGTATTGTTTTGTTTATGTACTATGTATTATTATGTACTATTTTTACTACATGCATAAAATATTTCTTTTGCATGTAATAATTTTTAATTTGCTATAAATTTTAAACAGTAAGTGAAGGATGTTAATTCCATTTTCACACAATTATTTTATCCTTATCTGTATACATTTCCTGCACGTATCGGAAAAATTTATAATATATATATACATATATAAATATATAAATTAATTTATAAATTATATTTAAGTTCCTCAATTAAAAACTCATATTACGTTTACTTTTATCTAATCTTGTATTTTATTTACTCATAAATAAAATAAAAGACTTTTTCAATTTGTATTATATTTGAATAGGATGTCAGAAATACTACATTAATAATGACTATATAGAACTATTATTAGATTCATGCATTGTAGAAAAAATAAAAAAATATATATAATTATAATTTTTAAAAAAAATTAAAAGTTAAAAAGGAAGGAAAGTTTCAAGGCAGAGTGAAATGGATTAGAGTTAGATTTTTGTGTCAGTTTGATAGAATGTGCACAGAAAAATAGTTTAAAAAACATTTTTTATTTATGACTTCATAGGTTACAAAACTTGTAAAATTAGATACAAAACCATCAGAGGCATAAAATTATTTACAAAAATGTTAAAAAAAGAACATAGTTTGTAATGTAAGATTAAGAAGATTGGTTTTAAAAATTGGTTTTGGAGATTTTGTCATTTTATAAGGCTTCAGAAGAATCAATTAACAAATATGAAAACATTATTTGCGAATAGATGTTTAGAGAATTAATAGTGTAAATAGGTTCAAAAATAAGAAATGAAATTAAAAAGGCAGAAATGAGTCAAGGAAACATCTATATTATAATCAAGAGCATGTTTCATCAGTAATTTTTAAAAAATATTTAATTGAATATACAATTTAAAATGACTAGTCATTGAAACTATATATTAAACCAATAACATTAAACAGATGATGATTATGATAATGTGGCCTTCTAAAGTGAAAATATATTTAATTTTATTCAAATTTTCATTTAAACTATTCAAACTTTCATTGATTTTTCAGCTAAACGAGAATAAATATACTTTTTTTAATGTTCAAGTTATTTTTGTTTGATTACCTGAAACAATATGCATTAATTTGTTACATGAATGCCTGGAATAGATTTCGAACAAAATTCTTGAACTTGATAAAAAAAATTATTTTCCTATTATTTAAATAAGTATTTTGTAATCCTAATGAAATCCTTAGTTTAAAAAAATATAAATGTTGAAAATTATAATTAAAAAAAAATAAAGTGCAGGTATATATACAAGTGCTGCTTAGAAATACATTTTCATGCTTATATTTAAAAACAAAAGTTCTTATTTGATTATGTTATATAATTTTTTGATTAATTATTGAGCAAAATTATAATGGAAATAAGGTAAGATAAGCATTTGTTTATTATAATTGCCCGATTGTTTGGCGATATTATGAAATAGAAACTCAATAAAGTAAGTTGGTGTCAGCACTATCTGTTCAATAGACATCTCTTGTACATTCGCATTGAAATTGTATTCGTAAATTTTTGTGAATCATCAAAAAATATCCGTAGAAATGTCGCAATATTGAACTGACTCTGAGATTCAGGCTCGCCAATTTTTCTTAATAAAGAACAAGAAAAAATAATATCTTACAAACTAATCAATCACAGTGTTCAAACATGTATTAAAAAAAATAAGGAAACAAAATGCTCTATTGTCCATTGACAAGGAGTATCTTAAAGATTCGAAAAGAGATATTCTCTACAAACACCCAGACAAAGGGATATCAAATGTTCCTTAATCCAAAACTCCTTTATGATGAGTGAGAACTG
>BPLQ01015474.1:0-18363 GCA_021605075.1 Caerostris darwini
TATGAAACAGTAGTACGTTTAAAAGTAATAAATGACATCGAGAGAAATTTTTTAATCAAAAAAAATTAAATTATGAAGTTCTAGTAGGACTGGAAACTACTATCAAGAAATAATTGTAATACATGAAAAATTTGGATTTTTATAAAGCATATAACATAAATTTTTATAAGATAACATTTGTAATCTTGTATTGGCAACAGTTTCATATATCATACAACTGTGTTAGTAAACACTAAGTTTTTATAACTATAGTATTTTGAATTTCATAATTTACAGATGGAAATTTTAAAAATAATGATTATGGTTATGAAAATGGATTATTAAGGGAAACCCTGTTTATTCATTAAAAGGAGGGAAATTAAGAGTTATCTACAGTAAGACTGGTAACAGATTTTTTTTTTATTTTACTGTAGGAGTTTTAGTTATAATGTAAATATTTTTAATACCTAAAACACTTTACATGTATAAATTATATTTTTAAAATTATTTTAATATAAATTTAATAACTAAGTTTAATATTAGTAAAAAAGATGAAAACAATGTAGTTAATATATAAGCGTATGTATAACTGCAGAAACAACAACATAGCCTACAAACACAAAATTCTTACCTTTAGTAGAATTATGTTTAGAAGTTACAATTATTTCTAAAGATATTTGTTGAACTTCATCTGCTGTTGATTTTTTCAAAATAGACGATTGTGTGGGTTTTTCCTGGTCTTTTTTTGTGCAGCAAAATCTTTGCTGCTCAATGTGAGTATTTGGGCTAACACGTGAAATAAGTTCTTTTGATACCATTTCTGTCTATTTTACTTCCAGTTTTTTCACATTCTTTCCATACTGTAAATTCTTCCATTGTATCAAAGAATAAACACATTATGAATACTTTGTAGATGCTTCTCCAATGTTAATGGTGTACCAAATCCTTGCTTGCATTCTAGCACATCAATAATTTAGCAGGTTTTGGACTAGATAAACCATGAAATGTTTCCATATCTCTTTGTAAACAGTAACCATGTGCAAACTTCATATTGTATTCACTGCAAATAGGTTTTCAAGAATTATCCATTTCTTTTATTTTCAATCTAAACAAAGCCTATTAAATAAAAAGGGAAATTATTATATGCAAAGTATAAAGCAATTGAGCTACTGAGATAAAATATTTAAAAATAGTATAGAATCAGCTTTCTACAAAATTTACAGAAGTGTAATAAAGAGCACCAATTTATTTTGGCAAAAATTTATAAAACTAAGAAAACTAATTAATAAAAGAGTAATTAGAAAATTTTTCTTATTCCAACAGTAATCTATGAAATAAAAATCTAGAAAAATAATTAATCTAATAATCTAGTATAGTATAGTAATCTATGAAATAAATAATCGAAAAAATAATATAATAATAATAGTAATTAGTAATAATATATAGGCAATGAATCCATTTAGATTTCAAACAGATTAATAAATTAAATGTTTATGAAACCAAATTCCTCATGAATAAGGAATCATCAAAATACATTATTAATTACTATTAAATAAATTAAAAATTAATATACTATTATTTGAGGAAATTTTCTACCTTTATAATAAGAACTTTAGGCTTAACCAGCTATGCTCCTGCTATGAATTTTTTTTTTCAAGCGAAACAAAGCCTGTTAATTAAAAAAGGGATTAATTATTATATTGAAAAGTATACAACAATTGAACTACTAAAATAAAATAGCAAAATATTTAAAAATAGTCTAGAATCAGCCGTCATAACAATAAAACAGCAATTAAATATGTAAAACAAAAAAAATCGTTAAAATGCTAATTAAATAATAAGCTATAATAAAATAAAGTAAATTACACCACATAAATAATATAAATTAATTCAAGCAAAAATATTGATCTTTCTACTGAATATTTAACGGTTTATTTATAAATGTTTACAAATAAATTTAATTTTTACTATCAAATATTGATCAATAATTTATTTTGAAGTAAATCCATGACAACAGAAAACAACTTAATTAATGCTGTGTGCGCTTCTCTGTCTCTCTGTTTAGAATGTTATTTTTAAGTGAGATAAAAATAGATTATGCAAGTGTTAAATGTCAAATGTGCTTCATTGAAATTTTATGCAGACAAGAATCGTTTTAGTTTTCTCATATACATAAGGTATTTGATGTCTTTAAAAAAAATCAAGGGTTAAATTGCATTAATGTTGTCTTTTATATTTAAATTTAAGAGTGTGGCTCAACTACTCAGATCTTATGTATTTGCGAAAATCGATAATCTTACCAAAATTAAACTATTAATATTATAAATTAATTATGTCTGTTAAAATTTAGCCGGATTATTCAAATGTTAGGATTTCATTTATGAGAGTAACCTTTACGTGAAATATAACATTTCTCTCAATGATACATTTCTCCTGGCGGTGATATGGATGTTTGTGAGTGGTTCGGAATCCACGTTAAACTGTAGGTCCCGGTCTAATTAGCCCAGAGTGTACACAAAATGAGTGAGCGACAAACAAACTAAACCAATAATACATTTGTAAGTAGTGCACTTAAATACAACATCTGGAATAGATGATAAGCGAAGAAACGAGGCTCTTTGTACAAAATCTGGTCATTTTTAATACGCTTTTATTAGTTTCACCTGTATGTTTGTTTGTTTGTTTGTAAATGACTCTTTCGGCTCGATTTTGCCCTACTTTAAGCGATCAGATTTAATTTAAATGTTGTAGACTTATCAAGGACCGACGACACTAAAATATCCTGATAAGTTTATTATCTCATCATGATTAGGATCGCCAGAATTAGTGATTTTATTTTAACTTATCAAGAGCAATTTAACCCATGTAGAATGAAAGTACCCAAGACATTCTACCTACGTCGGACAGTGGCACAACGCGCGTGACTAAGGATCAGGAGATTTCCCGTTGATCAGGAGAATCCTGGCTGGCTCGACATATTTACATTTAGCCTTTG
Organism: Caerostris darwini; assembly: GCA_021605075.1. NCBI lineage: Eukaryota > Metazoa > Arthropoda > Arachnida > Araneae > Araneidae > Caerostris > Caerostris darwini. Next base: position 2,975 of record BPLQ01015474.1, read on the forward strand.
TTTTACTCACAATTGAATTATTGTAAGAACTATAGTTCCAGTCCTCCGTACCGGGACCTCATTTAAATATTATAGTTTAAAAACACGCTTTTAGAGCTAATCAAACTAAAAAGTAAAAAATAAATTATATTTAAAAAAAACTAACAAACATGCTTTTAGAGTTAATCAAACTAAGAAGTAAAAAATGATTGTTAACATAAAAATAAAATGACTGACGAGAAAATGAATGTCACTGTTCTAAAAGCGTGGGGTGCTCGATATGAATCGTTATCATTTTTCACTACTTTCATTCCGAAATGCAGAGCTAGTTTAAAAATGTCATACAAAGCACCCCACGCTTTTAGAACAGTGACATTAATTTTATTCTTATGTTAGCAAATATTTTTTACTTTTTAGTTTGATTAACTCTAAAAGCATGTTTTTTAGTTTTCTTAAACTGTAATTTATTTTCAACAATGGTTGCCCATTTTTAAAGTAACTGTTTTCTGTGTATAGGCAATAATTTATCACTATTCCTTTCTATACATGTGATATAAGATTTTTATAAGGGGTTGCACTGTTGTAACATTACTCACGTTTTGAACTGTTGAAAAACAGTGCTGGTTCAGAAGCACTTAGTGTAATCTGTATCGTCTAACGCTTTTGGACTTTGCAGTTAAATAAAGGGTCTTTCTTTGTGGTCTTTTATTTATTTCTTAATACGTGATTTGCATGACATATTCGTAATATCAGAAAATAGATTTGCCCATGGATAAGGAGGCATGATGTCGTTTTCAACAACTTAAATATAAAGTTAGTATAAAAGGATATTAATTTTGAATCACTATCCATATATGTATGCCCAAAGGGCCTGAATGACCGAGTGGCTAGCGCTCGGTATCACAGGTTTCGTGTTCGAGTCCCGGCGTTCCATGGAGGTTTGTAGTGGTTCGGAATCCACTTTAAACCGTAGGTCCCAGTCTAATAGGATCGTAGAGCGTTGTGGGGGCATTGTTACTCCGCGTCCGTGGCTTATCTTCAAGTGACATGCGCCCCCTGAGTAATGCAAACTGAGTAACGTCTGTGCAGCGCTTGCCTTAAGGCATCCAAGAACAAGCTGTCTAAGTGTTTGCCGACTGCATTGGAAAGAAAAAAAAGTATGTATGCCCAAACATGGTAAAATATGCAGAAAATCGACGCATAATATAACTTTAAGATGAGAAGAAATGCAATAGATTGTTCAAGTCTATTAGAATTATGTATCATTTTAACTAAGGTCGTTCGTCACTAGAACGCAGAAACGTTAGAATTTGCTTGGTAGCATTTAGTTAACGCTGTACCTATCTTGTTATATCTTCAAATTCTGAAAAGCCACCCAAGGTATTGTATGTGAGCGGACTTGTATTCTCCTCGAATGTTATGTTCTGATGGCCAATTGGCTGGTGCTCTGCCATTTGCTAGATTAGATTGCCAGATGCTATATTAACTACGCTATTCCTATATAAAAATTCACCATTTATGTAACATTGAAATCCCGCAAAAAGTATGCGTTGTGCTTATTACATTGTTGAAAAAGATTTGGCTGGTGTGACTACCGCATTGCAACTACTACTACACCACACCACTGTGCCTAGAGCTGAGTTGCCCTAATACAATGATGTGGAGGAGAAGAAGTCTGATTGGGCTCTGTGACACTCTACTGACATTTTCCTTGGAATAATTCTTGGCAGCTCAAAATAAATGTTTTAAAATTAAGTTTTTCGTACGAGATTATTCGAGTGCTGTGGCACTCGGTGCCACAGATTTTGGATTCGACTCCTGGAGGTGCCATGGATGTTTGTAGTGGTTCGGAATTCCCCTTAAACTGTAGCTCCCGGTCCAATATGACTACTACTACTCCACACCACATCATTGTGCCTAGAGCTGAGTTGCCCCAATACAGTTTGGGAATGATGTGGGGGAGAAGAAGTCGATTGGGCTCTGTGACAATCATATGAGACCGGGACCTATGACTTAAAGTGGATTCCGAACCACTACAAACATCCATGGCTCCACCGGCATTCGAACCCGAAACCTGTGGTATCGGGTGCCAGAGTGCTAGCCACTCGGCAATCATTCCCCCGCTACCAAACTCCTAGATGTGAAAGCTCATCTTTTTCGGTTATTCGATTCAAACACCATTTTGATAGAATATGCCTTAGTTAAAGATCACGGCCTGATGGCCAGTTGGCAGCGTTTTGCCCTTTTGTGTCACAGGCTTCAGGTGCGAATCCTAATGGTGCCATGTACTACTGTGTCCAAAAAGTAAAACCAATTTTCAATTTAAAATTCCCGGGGCTTATGGAATTTCAATTTTTTTTTCTTTTATAGGTTGCTGGCACTGTCCTTGACATCTGTGTGAAATTTGACGTCAAAATATACATTAGTGTTTGAGTTACGCTTGGATTTGTGAGACGCTAAAACTGATTCCGGCATTTTTTTAAATGTCTGCATTAATTGAGCAAAGAACTTGCATTCTATTTTGTTTGCGGAAACGTATAGAATGTTGCAGAAGGCATTCTGTGAGCATTCCTATGTCGGAAAGAAATGTTTACAAGTGGTAACAACAGTTCAAAGAACGCGTTGAATGCGAAGAGCCCTCTGGTCGACCATCCCTCTCAACCAACGAAGCTCCCGTCCAAAAAATTAAAGACTTGGTGCTTGCACACAGTCGATTTACAATTAGAGACCTTGCTGATGATGTTGGAATTTCAAAAGGATCGGTCCATTCCATTTTGGGCCTCAAACGCGTCAAATCTCGATTGATACCGAAAACACTGAATGCGCCAGCTCACACTGCATTGATTCTTCTTGACATTTTCGCCAAAAACGAAAGCCATATCGTTTCACAACCACCGTATTCCCACCGTGCGACTTCTGGCTATTCCCTAAACTGAAAAGACTACTCCGGGGACACCATATTGGGTCGATAGAAGAGATTCAACGTGAATCGCCGCTCCCTTTGAAGGCCATCCCTGCCGATGACTTTTTAGCATGCATTGAGGATTGGAAAAAAAGTTGGCATAAGTGCATTGTGTTCGGAAGGGATTACTTTGAAGACGATGAAATAAATTTGGAAGAATAAATAAAGAGTTTTTGAAAAAGAAAATAATTGGTCTTACTTTTTGGGCACAGTAGTATGTTTGTTAGTGGTTCAGAATTGACGTTAAACTGTATGTTCCGGTGTAATAAGCCCAAAGTATGCACACAATGACCGCAGAGCGACAATCCAAACCAAACCTCGAATGTTAATGATAGACTTCGATTTCTTTACTAATTTATTGCGATTTTCTTAACTCTCGGATCGGCTTTAGCATTCTGAGTTCAAAAAAATCCAACGTCCTCTTCTAAGGTGTTACCGCATCTCCGTTCTCTCGTTATACCTTAGAAATCTAACGTAATAAATAAAAGTTTAATTTAAATTATCCATCATATGAAATGGTCTAAATTTACAATGAAAGGGAATATAAGTGAAAATTCAAATATGAGACGAACTATTCAAATGTATCAGAACATTTTATGGTACCGAATAGACAAGACATCTTCGTCTTCTGTATTTGGCGTAGATTTCATTAGACCACTTTGAGTTAATGGTAAGAATGAGTGTTACTTACTTTTGAAGTAAGGACGGCATTTTATTTAGAGTTCGTTGACAGCCTGACCGCAGAAACCTTTACTTTTTGTGTTTTGACGATTCATAGCTCGTCGGAATCTACGTTGTCAAGTGCCGGCAGACATTGCCAGAATATTCACGCAATCATAACTTGAATTCAAAGCAGTGTGATTTGTAAACAGTCAAGTAAAAGACTTTTACGCCTGACACAGAATTCAGTGACGCTTTGTCACTGAGAAAACTGCGTGAGTGGGTGGCTTTTGTGAAAGACTGATTAGTTCTCTGGAACTTGCTTTTACGAAAAAAGTTGAGAAAAAAATTATAGTTTAAAAACACTAAAAAACGCGCTTTTAGAGTTAATCAAACTAAAAAGTAAAAAATAATTGTTAACATAAGAATAAAATTACCGACGAGAAAATGAACGTCACTGTTCTAAAAGCGTGGGGTGCTTTGTATGACATTTTTAAACTAACTCTGCATTTCGGAATGAAACTAGTGAAAAATTATAACGATTGATATCGAGCACCCCACACTTTTAGAACGGGGCATTCATTTTCTCGTCGGTAATTTTATTCTTACGTTAACAATTATTTTTTACTTTTTAGTTTGATTAACTTTAAATGCGTGTTTTTTAGTTTTTTAAAACTGTAATTTATTTTTCGCTTTTTAGTTCGATTTTTTAAACAATAATTTATTTTTTACTTTTTAATTTGATTAACTCTAAAAGCGTGTTTTTTAGTTTTTATAAACTACAATTTATTTTTTGCTTTTTAGTTCGATTTTTTAAACTATAATTTATTTTTAGTTTGATTAACTCTAAAAGCGTGCTTTTTAACTATAATATTTAAAAGAGGTCCCGGTACGGAGGATTGGAACTATAGTTCTTACAATAATTTAATTGGGAGTAAAACAAACGCTAAAGGCGAATGGGTCGTGCCAGCCGGGATTCTAACCGGGAATCTCCTGATCCGTAGTCAGGCGCGTTATCCGTTGTGCCACTGTTTCACGTATGTTTCAATCTCTTCGATACTTTCATTCTACATGGGTTAAATTGCTCTTCATAAGTTAAAATAAAATTACTAATCCTGGCGATCCTAATCATGATGAGATAATAAACTTATCAAACTATTTTATTGCCGTCGGTCCTTGATAAGTCTACAACGTTTAAGTTAAATCTGATCGCTTAAAGTAAGACAAAATCGAGCCCAAAGAGTCAGTTACAAACAAACAAAAAAACAAAGAAAAAAGCATACAGGTGAAACTAATAAAAGCGTATTAAAAATAACTAGTGAATTCCATGTACAAGCATTTATAAGCTGATGTGGATGCTCCATTATATCCTACTAAAAATAATTGCATGAAATATTACAATATTTACTACTATGTAGATAATTTCTTAAAGTGTACGAAGACTTTTGTGGGCAATTTTTTTTTTGTTACATTTTAGATATTAATTATCCAAAAAAATGTGTTATATTCTTAAAATATTTTTTTAAGAAAAAATTAGCGATATTATTAAAAAAATTCTCATTCTGAAATATCAATAGTTTTTAATGTTAGAGCAGTATTTTATCTAAATTTAAGTATACGAACACTTTTGAGAACAAACGTAAATATACAATTTCAGTTAAAAACATGTTTTAGGCTACTTTCCTTAAAAAATTTACGACAGTTAATTTATAAATGAATATTATTAAAAATATAAATATTTTATGTACATTTATATCATTTAAAGATTTATTTATTCTTTTAAATTAATAAAACAACGTTCTAAATTATTAAATTAATCTGGTAGTATTTTTATCGCAATATATATATCTTTTTTCGTTTTTTTAGGTTTTTAAAGGCATCAAGAATAAAATAAAAAGCATGATAATATTTTTTTTATAATTTATTTTATGAATTTAAAATTAAATGAATTTTGTTCACAAAGTAATAAAGCTAATGCTTTATTACTTTGTGAACAAAATTCATGCCCAACTCTTACAAATTAGATTTGAATAGTTTAGTAATAAAATCTACAGATAGATGGCAGCACGAGTTTATTAGTTTTATTTGGAGTAAGAAAGAATCAGAATCTGCAATTACTTTTAAATAAACTTATCAAAATATTTTATTGATGTCGGTCCTTTATAAGTCTACAACGTTTATATTAAATCTGATCGCTTAAAGTAGGGCAAAATCGAGCCCAAAGAGTCAGTTACAAACAACACATACAGATGTAACTAATAAAAGCGTATTAAAAAGGGCTTCACTTGAATTGAGTTAGAAAATCTAGCACAGTTTTCTCAGTGACAAAGCGTCACTGAATTCTGTGTCAGGCGTAAAAGTCTTTTACTGTTCAATGACTATTTACAACTCGCACTGTTTTGAATTCAAGTTATGATTGCGTGAATGTTCTGGCACTGGGGCCTGAATGGCCGAGTGGCTAGCGCTCGGTACCACAGGGTTCGAGTCCCGGCGGTGTCATGGAAGTTTGTAGTGGTTCGGAATCCATTTTAAGCCGTACGTCTCGATCTCTTATGACTGTAAGAGCTGCACGGAGTCAGAAGTCAGACTTCTATCTACGGGTGCTCCATCAGAACAGAAGCTGCACCCCTTCTCCCTCCTTCCATGAGGGACACGACCACAACAGTAGTTAATATGTATTGAAAGGAACTTTAAAGTTTCCGATAATGATGTGATAAGATTTTTTCGTCATGTTAAGATTACATCTAAAAACTACTGAATTAAGAATTACTGAAATTTAATTAAAAAGGGTAAATAACTTCACTATTTATTTGAAATTAGTGAGAATTGTAGCAGTATTTCCCGGAAGTATTGGAAAAATAAAGTATTGTGAAACTAAAATAGGTATTTATTTCACTGTATACTTTTACATGAACTTGAAATCAATGAAATGATGTACTTATATATATATATAACGATATATATAAGGATAATTTAAATTAATTAGCATATATATATATATATATATATATACTAATTATATATGCTATATGCTAATATATATATGTTCATTAATTTAAATTATCGTTACATGATTTCAGATCAGTTACGAGGTAACTATATGCGAAAATTGTAATTTATCAGCTTATCATTCATTTTATTCCTTATCGCACGTATCTGAGTGAATTTTTAAAGAATGAATGATTCTATGTATATCGTTTAGTACTATGAAGGATAGTACTGAATCCTCGACTCAAATCCTTTAACTTTAAATAAAATCTTTTTTTTTCCCTTAACTTTATTTATTTATTTATTATTTATTTATTTATTTATTTTGGCTATCTCATAAAATTTCCATGCTATTTTATGCTATTCTGCCTGTGTTAGTTCCTGCTGTGTGTACAACAGAAGCTTAATTTTTTGTGTGTGTGTTGTCTAACTGTTCATGTAATATATGTCTATATCCAATTGTATTCATGTAATTCTATATTTTGAAATGCTTAATTTAATTCTATTTTTATGTTATATTTTTGTGATTCCTGTATTTTTAACTTGGGGATTGCATGGCCATATACAATATTAAAGCGGGTGTAAAAGAAAGTGGGACCTGATGGCCAAATAATTAATTGTTTGGTTTTCGATGCCACAGATTTTGGATTCGAGTCCCGGTAGTAATATGGATGTTTGTAGTGATTTGGAGTCCACTTTAAACCGTAATTCCCAGTCTAATACGACAGTAAAGGGTTGGGCGTAGTGCTCACAACCCTACCCGTAAAAAAAAAACAAGTCTTGTCTCGAAATGTGTCAGCAGGCAGATGAATTTGGTCCATCATGGGTATGTTGCGCCACTGAAGATTTGGTATGGTTTGGTTTGTCGCTCTACTGTCATTTTTTTGCACACTTTGGGTTAAATAAACCGTTACCTACAGTTTAAAGTGGATTCCGAACCACTCACAAACATCCATGCCACCGCTAATGCCACTGAAGAAGAAAGTAATGAACGACTGAGGAATTGTTCAGAAATTATTAATATTCAGAATATAGAAAAGTGGAGAATTTTTTAAAAATAAAATCATGTTTGATTATTACCAGATGAGAAACAAAGCTCTCGCATAATTTTTATTAGCATTGCTAATTCAGTTAACAATGTTAAACGATGCAGCAAAAATCAGGACAACTGGAGGTTGGGCGTTGTCCTGAATAAATATGACATCAGTCAATTCTCGTCGCGCGTGTGTGTGTGTCTACCACTCCCTAGAGTTGTTGGCAATATAGTGTTCCAACATTTTCCAATGATTCCCTCCCTTAACATAACTTTAACCTTGTGACGCAGGTCGGCCTCTGCTTGGAGATGTATACAGTTGTGTTTTTATCTGTATTGCTTTGTTTTTTGTATCATGTTCGAGGACAGATTCATATTTCCTATTTGTAGTAACCACTTTGAGATTGGCGCTGGGTGTCACACGTTTCGCGTTCGACTCCTGGCGGTGCCAGAGATGTTTGTAGTGATTCGGAATCCGTTTTAAATCGTAGGTCGTTGTCTAACATGGCTACTACTACTACACCACACCACACCATTGTACCTAGAGCTGAGTTTGCCCCTATACAGTTTGGGAATGATGTGGATGGGAAGTCTGATTGGGCTCTGTGACGCTCTACGGTCATATGAGACCGAGACCTACGGCTTAAAGTGGATTCCGAACCACTGCAAACATCTATGGCACCACCGGGATTCGAACCCGAAATCTGTGGTACCGAGCGCCAGAGCCCTAGCCACTCGGCCATCAGGCCCAAGTCTAACATGACTGTAGAGCGTTGGAAGTAGGTTTGACAACCTACTCCATAAAAAGAAAAAGATCGCCTGTTTCAGAATCTTCTAGCTGCCAGGCGGCCTTGGCCCAACATGGACTGCTGCGTTATTGAAGAAGAGTGGTACATCAATTTATGGTCTTTGATCGACATCAACGTACTCTTCTACGATAGATCGTCGGCCATCCAGTGGCTATCCAAGACTGATTGACCGTTTGCGCACCTGTGTCGAAGGGGATCCACGCACGAGTTGGCCCTGTAGCTATACAGTTTCGTGTCAGCCATACAGCCATTTTGCATCACTTAAAGGAAGGAGCTGAACAAAGAAGTTACTGTATGGTTGTATGGCCAACTCATGTGTGGTCATGTGCGGATCCACTTCGACACAGGTGCACAAAAGGTCAATCAGTCTTGGCTAGCCATTAGATAGCCGATGATCGATTCTTCGAATTGGCCTCGCTGAAACCTTTTAAACCAATCATAGGTTATGCGATTGTGCCTTCTTCAAATGATTGGATGATACGACAATGGAGTGGCCAATATTCAAGTCGAAATTATAATCATACTATATCAGAGTACGTTGCTGTTCATCAAAGACAATCAATTGATGTACCATTCTTCAGCGGTCTGATGGCCAATTGGCTAGAGTTCTGACCTTTGGTACCATGGGCTTCAGGTTCGAATCCTGGCGGTGTCATGGATGTTTGTTGGTGGTTCGGAATCCACCTTAAATTGTAGGTCACGGTTTAATTAGCCCAAAGTGTGCAAAAAATGTTCGTAGAGTGATGAACCAAACCACTCTTGAAACTAAATATCATAAGAAGCTCTGAAATGGCGGAAATATTCATTTAAGAGAAATTAAATTCTACTTATATAAAATCATCAAATAATATATATATATATAAAGAAAATGTGAAAACTTGATTTACAGTCCAATTCAATAAAAATCAAGAAGAAACGACTGTGAAGTTGATACTATTATATTTGCAGTTTTGTACATAATTGACCCATGTGTATTTTGATTGTCTCACTTGTCAAGTCCAATATTAGAGTTCGATTGCTATTGTACAAGGAGACTGAATTTCTTTTTTTTCTTGTTGCAGTTAGTAATTTGATTTACAAATAGATATGGCAATTATGGTGGAAGAGCATCTCGATTCAACACTTTAACTGCTGAGTTTCAGTTTGAAATTATTTTAAATAAGACAAGGAAATATGGTGCGTTTAATCTTAAAAGTTCTCTAGGAAGGATTATTCCGTCTCTTCTTGAAAGTATAGTGTAATTTATTCGATTTCCATTTTAAAATCTCTCTTTAAAAAAAATAGCCCGACTCGTGGCTCAGCGGCAACGTGCGTCGCTGATGAGCATTAGGGCTGCGGTTCAGTCCGCTGGCGACTTTGTTGTAGACACTGTTTTAAAGCTCGAGGAGACTCAATGGCTTTTATGATGTTCAGCATCTTGCTTCATTAGTTGGACTACATGGCGAGAGTTTTCCGAGTTTTCTCCCATACGATACACAAATGAGAGGTAGTTCCCCCTAAACTGCTCTCCTTCAGTGACACGGAGCCAAGTCAAACTTCTACCTACTGGTGCTTCATCGCAGCAGAACTCCTGGTGCCCACCCTTCCCTCCTTCCATGAGATGGGTTCATGGCCTTGGTCTAGATGTTACTGTCTTTCTTAATTAAATGCATGACACCCTTATTTCAATACCAATAACCACTGGAATTTTTGTTAAATTAAATAAATTTATCATTTTGCCTCATTGAATCCTTTTAATTCTTTAACTCTATTACTGTAAAAATTAATCAAAACTTTATTTACGTTGACCACCTAATCGATTAGTCTTATCCTAATATTATTTAAATTCACTATAATATCTCTGTTAGATTATTATAGATTATTATAAATATACTATACTCTCAATAATATATCATAATAATTTAATTAATATTTTTAAACTTTCTTTTTTGCTCTTTTAACTAATTTTTTCCAACATTTGTTAAAAATACGTAAAGCACTTGAAGTCACCATGAATGTGAATAAGGCCAGAGCAGCACTAAAATACTTTTAATTTAATTAACTTTTCCATAATATATATATATATATATATCATAATGGGTTCAATATTTCTTATAATGTGTATACATAAGATATGTTTGTATTCAGTGTTTCATACATACAGTGGGCCACAAAATTGAGTATACACCTTAGAAACTTAGAGACTTTTTGCAATTACAAATTAAATATTGCTTTAAGATGATTGAATTTTTTACCTTATATACTTTAGTCTATGCTTTACCGTACTATACTTATAAAATTGTTACGTTTATTTATTTTTTACGAAAAAAAATAAAAGTTCTGAGACGAGAGGAAAAACACCACCACAAAAATAAGTATACACCTTTATTAATTTCCTTTTAACGTACAAATTAATATTTTCTTGCATAACCTTTTGCTTGAATTGCAGCTTGTAATCTTCTGGACATAGATTCTACTAGTGTTTTAGTGGTTTCAACAGAAATCTTAGCCCATTCTTCTCTTAGAACTTTCTTGAAAACTTCCTTGCTTGTGATTTCGTGCTCATGTACAGCTTTCTCTAATTCTGACCAGAAATTTTCAATGACGTTTAGGTCTGGAGACTGGGCTGGAGTGTGTAATTGCTTCTTGCAATGGTACAGCAAGTATAACTGCACAATCTTCGCTGTATGCTTGGGGTCGTTGTCCTGCTGGAATATGAAGCTTGACCCAAGCCCCAACTTACTGGCACGTTTTTTCAAGTTATCCTTTAAAATCCCTAAATATACATGTTTGTCCATAATACCATCAATAAAAGGAAGCTCTCCAACTCCTCCAGCCGACATACAACCCCAAACGAGGACAGATCCACCTCCGAACTTGACTGTCTTAATGGTGTTTTTAGGTGCTAGTGCTTTCCCAGCTTCTCTCCATATTTTAAATCGTCCATCGCTTCCGTAAAGATTAAACTTACTTTCATCAGAAAATATTACAGTGTTCCAGAAATAAATAGGCTTTAAACGATGTTCTTTGACGAAAATCACTCTCTTTTGTCTATTCACATACTTGATGAGTGGCGTTCGTATTGGTGTACGGCCATAAAACCCATATTGGTAAAGGGTACGTCGAATTGTTTTAACTGAGATCTTTTTCCCAATTGTAGAGGACATCGATAAAGCTAGTTTAGAGGCACTCACCCTCGGATCTTTCTTTACTGAATGAATGATCTTCCTCTTCGCTGTAGTACTCAGTATTTCTTTACGTCCTCTTCCAGGAATATTGGCCACAGATCCAGTTTTTTTATACTTCTGTAGTATTTTTTGGACACAACCATGAGTTACACCAATCAACGAAGCGATTTCCCGAAGCGATTTGCCCTCTTTCGTCCATTTTACAACCAATAAACGCTCAGATTCAATAGTTTCTCTTCGAGAGCTCATTTTACGATTTTTAATGAGAAAAAATACTATTTAAAAGCGTTGATCCTCCCAATTTAAGCTTTTAAACTGGGATAAACTTTTTTTTTTCGCTGGCACCCCTGGCTTTTTGTTAAGTTTTCCTTCTCTGGCCAACACCTCGGTCTTGAATCGATCAGTATTTCAGTGCCTCGAAATTATGACGTTAGAAGAAAGAAACCCAACTCAAGGCTGAAAGCAGAAAAAATAATGATTTTTATTAATTCAGTTTAGCAAAAAAATAAAGTGACAGAATTCCTTTTAACCGCCCGATTTTTTTATGGTTTAAATATGGTTTGCACTTACATTACAAAGTGATGTTTTTTTTTAATTATATTTAAATTTATTATTATTCTTTAAAACTGTATAGCTACTTTTTTTATATTATGAATATAATCGACTTTTTCTATATAATTCACACTATTTCGACGGGCTTTCCAATATGCGTATGTATTTCAGCATATTATATGCTTATTTAGAGATGAACTGGTATTGCCAGCTACAATAAACATGACAAGACATATTACTTGCTAAATTGTGTTGAAATGAAACAAATAATTTCAAGTTATAATTCCACAAAGTTATTTTTAAAAAAGTCTATCAAAAACGTATATAAATTTTATATACGTTATAAATTTTATACGTATATAATTTGTCTGTATAAAATTTTTAAACAGTGATTACTAAAGTTTTTCGGCAGTAAAGACCAAGACTTCAGTGAGAGAGGCATTATGAAGCTTCCTTTAAAATGGCAACACATTATACAACAAAATGGTGCATATTTGACCCAAATTGGTAATCCGAAACATGTTAAATAAAATCTTGAAGATCATGTAAAAATAATAGATTTATAAATTATCTGACTATGTAATAAAACGCGCAGCTCGAATGCAAGGTGTATAAGGGTTCGATCTATTTACGGCGTGCGTTGCAAGAAAACTCAATGGCCGATGTGATTACTTAGGTAAACATGTCTCTTTAGCCTTCAATTATCGCCATAAAAATGTGAAACCGTCTTAATGGCAGATTTTAAGTTAGCGTATGAAATGCCAGTAAACATTTATTATTGTAAATTTAATATGTATGATTTAAATAATTAGTATGTGTATTTAATCTGATTAGAATGCGATACATTTTTGTAAAAAATAACAAAAGAACAATTTTTTAATGCAATATTTTTAGATTGAGATTTTAAATTTTTATTGATGTTGCAATGATGATGCCATAGATATTACAATACGTATCTTCAAATTATCCTCTGCATTTCGATGACTATAACTACTATATTATTTATATAACTACTACTATATACAGTGAGCCACAAAATTGAGTATACACCTCTAAAACTTTTAGACTTCTTCCAATTACAAATTAAATATTGACTTAAATAGATAAGTTTTTTTATCCTAGATACTTTAACCTCTGCTTTACCATCCTATAATAACAGAATTCTATAGTTAACTTATTTATTACGAAAAAAGTTAAGCAATTCGAAGAAAAGATAGAAAACCATGCCACAAAATTGAGTATACACTTCTTATATTTGTAACTTATGCCACCACTTTTTTTAGTTTCAAATTTTCTTTAAGGAGTTTCAGGAGAAGTTGCTGCTTATAACACGTGAGCAGTAGGTGGGGCACTCCGGGAGACGGAAGTACGTCATCAGTGACGTCACCAGAAAAGCGCGCTCAACCGGAAGTGACGATTTTGTTAGAGATGGCGTTTTAGGTAGATAAGAACCCTAGAAACTTTTTTTCCCGGTGGCAACACCGGAATGTTGTATTATAACAGAAGGGTTTTTACGTGATGACTGATAAAATAAGCAGAATAGGAAACTATTTTAATTGGATTTCTCTTTAATTTTTTTAATCAGAATATTTTATAAAATGTGTTTAGTAAAGGAATTTATTTTGTATTAAATTTGATTAATTTTTATTGGATTATTTTACAAATTTATATTATTACAAAAATAATTATTTTCTATTTGCAAAATTTATTTGGTGAAGAAATTCATTTATTTTTTCTTTTACAATTCTATTTTTTTATTTCAATTTGATTAAAAAAATTTTATATCATTTTACAAAACTTTTTTTTTATAAAGAAATTTATTTTTTTTATTGTTGCTTCTTTCAAATTTATTTTACAAAACTTATTTTCGTAAAAGAATTCATTTTTATTTTTTCGGAAAATTAATTTTTTTTATAATTCCTTTTTTTTATTTCGATTGCATTTGTTATATTTTACAAAATTTGTTTTTGTAAAGGAATTTATTTTTTAATTTATAATTTTTCCCTAGTGTGTTACTACATTTTTTTTATCACTTCATTAGACATGTAATTATCCGAAACTTTGTTTGGCATTTAAAGTTTTCCTTAAAAATCTCTCACACTTCTTTTTTAAATACGACATTAATTTCAAATTTTCTACCCAATATTAAATACTACACAGCATTCGTATTAAAAGATTTAATATGTTAACTTTTTGAAGATCATATACCAGAATAGTTAAAACTCCGAGGGAAATGTTACGAATTTATACATTTAACCAATTAATGAAATGCAGAATTTTTTAACATAAATGTACTTTTAATTAAAATAGGCATGGAATTTTCTTTTCAACTCACTTATTTTTCTAATATTTTTTTTTTCTTTTCATACACGATTCTATTTTGATAAAACCCTATAACTTCTTGCTGATACAAATAAAATGTCTTAGCATGCATTTTTTTTCAAACATTTAGAAATAACACAGATTATGATTTTGTAAGACAAAATAATTAAAATATTATATTTATATGGAACTTACACTAATGTATTTCTTAACCTATTTTATTTAAAAAATATTGCATACTTCTAATTATCTCCCCAATAATTTTCACCTACGTTATTATTTTCTTTACTGTAATACACAAAATCTTGTAGTTACTCGGAGATACATTTGTTAAATTTTCCCACAGATAAATGTTCAATACTAATACATATTACTATACTAAACTAAAGAATTTGTATAACATGAAAAACATAAAATACACACACATACACAATTTCTACAGAAAACTTTCTTACAAAATCTAATTGTATAAGCATGCTATATATCTTATTAGTTTTTGAGTGATTTTCTCACATTCTTCTTACCTGGGGAAAAACCCCGATTGATTACATTCTAGACGTTACGATATTATATTTATAAAATTAAGGTGTATATTTTTTTAATCCAACTATTTTATGAAACAATATTTTCATTGATATTTAAATTTTAACATGTATTGAATTGTCTTACTCAAAAACTTTTATCATTAAAGAAAAATCTGTACGTATGTTCTTTTCGAACACTCATCTCAAATTCTAGTATACAACCTTTTTTTTTTATTTTTCATGGACTCTCTCTTATATAAATGCTTTATTCTCTTATGCTTAAGTCATTTGAATAGTTACTTTAAATTAGTAATGAACATTTTTTAAAAATGTCCCTTGAGAAGTTTTATAAAAATCCTAAAGAACCAGCCAGTTTTTGGAGGCATAAATGCA